>WNWK01029334.1:0-24509 GCA_009830355.1 Cherax destructor | reverse complement strand
AATACTCACCCACATGTGGAAAACCACCCACAGGGGGTATAATATACCCACATGGGGAAAATAAAAAACCCGGGGTTATAATACTCACCCACATGTGAAAAATCACCCACTGTTTTTAAACCCCCTACCCACATGTGGATAATACTCCCCCATGTGGTATAAACTCCCCACATGGAATTTTACTCACCCCATGTGATATAATACTCACCCAGGGAAAAAACCCCCCACATGTGGTATAATACTCACCACTGGATAATATACCCACATGTGATTACTCCCCCACATGGGGAAAATTCACCCACATGTGGTATAAACTTCCCCCACATGTGGTATAATACTACCCACAGGGGGAAAAACCCCTCACCCATGTGGTATAATATCACCCACATTTAGGGGGATTCCCCACATGGGGTATAATACTCCCCACATGGGTATAATACTCACCCACATTTTATAATCCCCCAAACATGTGGTATAATACTCACCCACATGTGATATAATCCCCCACTTATAAAAATTTATAATACTCACCCACAGGAAAAAAATACTCCCCCACATTTTTGTAAATACTACCCACATGTGGTAAAATACTACCACATTTATAATACTACCACATGTTATAAAAAAACTCACCCACATGTGGTATAATACTCATCCACATGTGGAAAAATACTCATCCACGTGTTATAATACTCACCCACATGTGGAAAAAACCCCCCCCACATGTGGTATAATACTCCCCACATGGGGAAAAAATCTACCCCCCGTGTGGTATAATATCCCCCATGTGGTATAATACCCATGGGTAAAAACCCCTCACCCACATGTGGTATAATACTCACCCAAAATGTGGAAAAAATACCCACATGTGGTATAATACCCCCCGGGGTATAATACCCACATGTGGTATAATACTCACCACAGGGGGTATAATACTCACCCAGGTTTTAAATACCCCATGTGGAAAAATCCACCCACATTTTAAAAAACTCACCCAAAATGTGGTATAATACTCACCCACATGTGGTATAATTTTTCCCCCACATGTGGAAAAAAACTCACCCACATGTGGAAAAATCCCCCAAATGTGGTATAATACCCACATGTTGAAAAAAACCCCCAAAATTGGTATAATACCCACATGTTGAAAAAAATTCACCCACATGTGGTATAATACCCCAAAATTTGTTAAAACTCACCCACATGTGGGTATAACCCCCTGTTGAAAAAAATTTCACCCACATGTGGTATAATCCCACATGTGGAAAAATTAATCGTCTTGACTTATGCCAGATTATATTTACTAGTAAACCATTAATTTATAACTATAACAATTATATTGGTAATATAAGTGTATATGGGGTTTTAAAAAAAAAAGAATAAAAAGGTTTTATCATCTGGGTTCCGTAGCTGGGTTTTGGGAGCGCACTCAGCTCACAAATTGAGTGTCCGGGTTTTGATCCCCGGTACGGGGGGAAACATTGGGGGGTTTTTTCACCTGCTGTCCCCCCACCTAACATTAAAAAAATACCTGGGAGTTAGTGGACCCGGGGGGGGTCGCATCCTGGGGACAAAAAAATTGCCCGAAAGGGTAACAAGCGGCTCTCTATATAGTATGTACTGATGTCAGCTTTTGGCTTTATAAGTTGTATCATGTCTTGTAAAAAAATTTTTAAAAATTATTAATTTTTTTTATTATTATTATTATTATTATTATTATTATTATTATTATTATTATTATTATTATTATGTTAGTATATTCATGAGAAGGGGGGATACTCACCAGCCACGAAGCAAGTGCTGTCGCGCTTTTCCCTTCTGGGGAATTCAGCATTTGGTGAAAATTTACACAGCCCGCCCGGGGGGCTTGATTGATGAGCTGACTTTTTTAGCTGAAGCCTTTACACTTCCCCCTGTTGGGAGATCCCCACTCAGAACATCTTTTACTTCCCCCTGTTGGGAGTTTCACACTCAGAACATCTTACACTTAAAGTCTGTTGGGGGATCACACACTCAGAACATCTTACACCTCACGTCTGTTGGGGGGATCACACACTCAGAACATCTTACACTTCCGTCTGTTGGGAATCACACACTAGAACTTTTTACACTTCACGTCTGCTGGGAGATCACCCCTCAGAACATTTAACTTCCGTCTGGGGGAAACACACACTCGGGGAACATCCCACCTAAGCTGTTGGGAGATCACACACTCAGAACATCTTACCCTCACGCTGGGGGGAGATCACCCCTCAGAACATCTTACACTTCACGTCTGGGGAGATCACCCCCTCAGAACATCTTACATTCCCCGTCTGGGAAGATCACACACTCAGAACATCTTACATTCCCCGTCTGCTGGGAGTCACACACTGAACACCCTTCACGTCTGCGGGGAAATCACCCCCCAAATTTCACGTCTGTTGGGAGATCACACACCAGAACATCTTTTCACGTCTGCTGGGAGATCACACACTCAGAACATCTTCCTTCCCCGTCTGCTGGGAGATCACACCCAGAACATCTTCCCTTTCACGTCTGGGGGGAGATCACACCGGGAACATTTACATTCCCCGTCTGTTGGGAGATCACACACTAGAACTTTTTACCTTACGTCTGCTGGGAGACCACACTCAGAACATTTTACCCCACGTCTGTTGGGAGACACCTCAGAACATCACCCCCCCGTCTGTTGGGAGATCCCCTCAAAACATCACACCTCACGTCTGTTGGGAGTCACACTCAGAACATCTTACACCCCCAGTCTGTTGGGGGTACACATCAGAACATCTTACCCTAAGTTTGGGGAATCACCTCAGAACATCTTACACCTCACGTCTGTTGGGAGATCACACCCAAAAGAACATCTTACACCTCCCGGGGAGATCACCCAGAACATCTTACCCTCACGCGGGGAATCACCCCCCGGGGAAATCTTCACCCCCTGGGAGATCACCCCCGAACTTTTTACCTCACGTTTTTTGGGGAAAAGACACACACTCAGAACTTTTTCCCACCTCCCCGTCTGGGGGAGACACACCCCCCAGAAAAACCCCCTTGCAACCTAAAACTTTCCCGGGGGAGATCACACTTTTCAGAACATCTTACACCTCACCCCCTGTTGGGGATCACCCCTCAGAACATTTTAAACCCCCCTTTGTTGATAAACCAGTCACCTTCACTTTTTGAACGACGTTACACAACTCAGAAAACCCAAAAGCCCTCGCACACGAAACACAACACGAATCAGCACATGGGGGCCAGGGCATTAAAACTAATTCCCCCCAAAAAAAAGGTTTTTTTTTTCCACCAGAGACGTGGGTCTACCTTTCCTTGTCTAACTCACGACTACCACCCCCTAACCTTTATCACCAACCTCCCCCTCCCACCGTACTTTGGGTTAACCTTGACTGAAGGGGAAAACCAACAAAAAAGGGGCCAGGAGCGGCGACTCCCCCCCTTGCAACCACAAAGGGGAGTACAAATAGATGAGTATAAAAATACACATCAAAGCCAATAAATCAGGTAAGACCCAGGACACAGGACAAGTGTTTCCTGAGTCAAATAATGACCCGCCGGGGGAACCCCGGGGCCACAAGCGAGTCTTTCCACACTGGCACGGGGGGTGCTCACCCTCTTGGGGTAAATACCCCCTAACAGGTGTTGACTTACCAAAGGACTGTGCTGCATCCCCCCAACACCCCGACCCCCACAACACTCAACATCGTCCAGTCTGAACAAAGGTTTTTTTATAACTTTTTTATTTTAACACTTTTTTCCCATTTTGGGGAACTTTTTTGGGGGTTTTTTCCCCCTTTTTTCTCAGCCCCAGAACAATGGAAGATGGGGGACGGGGTTCCTTAAAAATCCTCCTCATCTTCCGTTCTCTGCGACTGGAAACCCCAAGGTTGGCAAACGTTTGCAAAAATAAAGTTACCCAAAAAAAGGAACAAAAAGTTCAAAAATATATATATATATATATATATATAAATTTCCGAGTAGGGAAAAAAAATTTGGCTATTAACAAGAACTCATTTTTTAAAATTAATCCTTTCTAAAAAATTCCCCTTTTTCGTTTTTTTAAATATTTTTTAATTTATGTTAATGTAAAAATTAATAATTTTTTTTCAAAGAACCTTAGAAAAACCCCCCTAACCTTTTTTTAACAAGGGGAAATTTAATTTTTAAAAATACAACTTAATATATTTAAAAAAAAATTTTTAACAATTTAGTAATAAACAATGAATTTTTTTTTTTTTTATTCAGAATGATTTTTTTGAAATTTTTGCATACAAATTTTCGCGTCTTATTAGGCAAGTTTTACCTATTCGGAATTTATATATATATATATATATATATATATATATATATATATATATATATATATATATATATATATAGTATATTTGGTTTAAGAAAACCTTCCTGGAATATTTAGACTGCTGGTGTGGAACTATCCTTGACATCTACCCTGACTGATAAATTCCCCTTTAGTGGTGGGGGGATGGGCGGTGATGTTTTTCGTAGAGAAGATCCTTTAAGGGGAGCTTGTACAAGGTCTTTTTGGTCACTTGTACTACTTCGTTAATATTGGTTAGGAGATTTTTCAACCGTGGGGGGGGGGGAAATGAATTTTGGCTAGGGGGTTTCAAAAAACCTCTTCAAAAGGCCGTTCTATCTAGGCTGGGGAAATTGTTTAAACCAACCCCCTTTTTAAGGGGGGTGAAATTTGACCTTGAAAATGTGCAGAGAACTTTTTAAAACATAACTGTGATAAACCACCTCAAACCGGGAACGCTTGGGGAATTCCTAAACCTGTACTCCCCCGAACGCAGGGGGAGAGAATTAAAATTTATACACAGGGAAAAAATTTAGAGGAATTAGAAAAAGCACACGAAAAATCACTCCCTACAAAAAAAAGGTTTTGGCAGGCGTGTAACATCCCCAATGAAGAGAATTTACACTAGCAGTTGGGGGGCAACACAATGGTCGGGGGCCCCCGGGTTGTTCAAGTGCCCCCCGCAAATCGGGGGGGTTAAAAAACCCCTCGTTTAAGGGGAATGGACGGGGAGGGCGGTACCTGACCAGCCAGGCTGTGGTTCGTCTTCGACCGCGTGGGCCAGGGGCAGCCTGGTTAAATCGGGCCCCCGATCCGACGGGGAAAACCCCTCACAGCCCGGGGCCCGGGGGCGGCCCCCCCGGGAACCCCCCCCGGTAAACCCAGGTAAACAACCACCAAGCCAAAAAGGTCCCCTCTCTTGCAGTGTTTTTGCGGGGTTTTACCCCGGGGGTTGTGTTTCCTTCAGTGTTTCTATCTGATTTTGGCGAGCTAACGGGGTGTGTGTGTGTGTGTGTATGTGTGTGTGTGTGTGTGTGTGTAAAATTAAAATTTTAGTAAGTTTTGAGGTAGATTATATACTTACTGTTTTTTCAGTAGAGAGCACATATAACGTCACTGTTGGCATAAACATTGCTGGCACCGTCACCACACACACCAGTCCCCCTTTATCCCCCTACAAGATCATGTCTGCTGACACCCACAGCATCCCAGTCAATGCCACAGTCATATCATCATTTCCTCCACTCTTTTCCCTGAAACGTTTTGAGTTGGTTTTTAAAAAAATTAAAAGGTGAATTATTAAAATTTAAAACATGGTCTAAAACATCTGTAAAAATTGTTAACGAAAAATATAATTGTTATCACTAAATATAATTCTTGGCCTCGTAAGATTTTTAAATACAAGTCTTCAAGTTATACTTGGGGTGATATAACCTTTTAAAGGCCCGTTTGGAAAATTTACCCATCCCCTTCTTGTTTTTTTTATACAAATTCTTTCAAATCGAATATAGGGTAAAAAGGTATACCAGAATATAGAGGGGGTGTAAGGATAAGAATATAGAGGTATGTATATACCAGAATTGATGATTGAGGGGTATTACAATAGTATTTCTGAAAAGGGTTTCCCCGAAAAGCAGGATTTTGGGAAAAGTATTTTTGGGGTGGGGGGGTAGCCCTGCCACAAACACTGAATGTCATTGGTGTAACATTGGTCATGTTTTCCCCTTTCACCTGCTGCCCCCCCTCACCTGCAGGTGTTAAAAGTTTTACACCTGCTGTCCCCCCCCTTGGGTGTTAGTAGTCTTACACCTGCTGTCCTCCTCACCTAGCAGGTGTTAGTAGAAACCCTGTCCTCCTCACCTAGCAGGTGGGGGTAGTATTACCCCCTGCTGTCCCTCCTCACCAGGGGTTTTTAGTAGAAAAACCCCCTTTCCCCCCTCCCCCAGCAGGTGGAAAATTTTACACCTGCTGTCCCTCCTCACCAAAAAGGGGGTTGGGAGTATTACACCTGCTGCCCCCCCTCACCTAGCAGGTGTTTAGTCTTACACCTGCTGTCCCTCCTCACCAGCGGGTTTTGGGGTCTTACACCTGTTCCCCCCTCACCTAGCAGGTTAGTATTACCCCCTGCTGTCCCCTCACCTAGCAGGTGTTAGTAGTAACACCTGTTTCCCCCCATCACCTAGCAGGTGTTAGAAAATCTTACACCTGCTGTCCCTCCTCACCTAGCAGGTGTTAGTAGTCTTACACCTGCTGTCCTCCCCCACCTAGCAGGGGGTTTGTAAAACACCTGCTGTCCCTCTCACCTAGCAGGTGTTAGTAGAAAAATCCCCCGCTGCCCCCGCTCCCCCAACAGTAAATAGGTACCTGGGGTTTTGTCACCTAACCCTTTTTGTCTCTGTTCACCTAGCAGACGGGGGACCGGGTTTTAACCCCTTGCCCCCTGTTGTCCCTGTTCCCCCTAGCAGTTAGAAAAGGGACCTGGATGTTATTCATCTTAAATCAGCTGTCCTTGTTCCCCTAAGAATAATTAGGTACCTTTTATTACCATACATCTTATGTCCCTGTTTACCTAGCAGTAACTAATTTCATGTTCACCTGTTCATCAAACAGAAATTTGGTTTTTCGATGTTAGTTACCTGACATCTTCTGTCCCTGTTCACTTAGCAGTAAATAGGTATTGGGTTTTTTGTTTCCTAACATATGTTACCCTTTTTACCAAAAAATTTGGGGGAGGTACCTGAGTGTTAGTTACCTTACACTTGCCGCCCAAATTCACCTAGCAGTAAGTGGGGGCCTGGATGTTAATCACATTACACCTGCAATTTTTTCACCTAGTACAAAGTATGTACATGAGTGTTGGACACCTTACCCCCTGCTGTCCATGTTCCCCCAAACAGGAGGTACCTGGGTGCTAGTCATCTTGTGCCTGTTAATCACTCACTTAGCAGTACGGGGATCTGAATTTAAGGGCACCATACACCTACCCCCTCTTCACCTAACAGTAAGTAGGCACCGGGTTTGGACATAATGACCTGTAGTTCCTGGCAGTAAACAAGTCAGGTAAAAACCGGGGCAAACACAGACAACTGGTAGGCCCAGCTCACAAAATTGAGTTTCCCCGGGGTTTGATCCCCCCCGGAAGGGGGCGAAACAGAGTGGACGCGGTCCCCAAGGACAGGAATCTGGGGGCTCTGATCAGTGCGTTGCAAAGTCGTTCGAATTCGTGGGGGTTTTACGCGATTGGCCGTTTTAAAAGAGGGGGGAAAATCCCGGGAGCGGGGCCCCCGGGAAATGCCACCCCCGATTGCCGGTTCGCTAATAGAAAGGGATTGCCGCACTGCGGGTGACCCAAAACCCCAAAATAACGTAACATATCCCCAAGCATGCCACACTGGGGGGGGACCCACGTCAATATGGAACATATCCCCAAGCATGCCATACTGCGGGTGTGACCCATCGTCATAAAACATATCCAACGTATACTGGGGGGGTGACCCACGTCCCCAAAATAACGTAACATATCCATCGCATGCCATCCGGGTGTGACCCACGTCCCCAAAATAACGTAACAAAAAAACCCCTCCCGCACTGCGTGTGTACCCCGTCAAATATAACGTAACATATCCACCGCCCACTGCGGGTGTGACCCACGTCAAATATAACGAAATTCCATCGCACCACCTGGGGTTGTCACCTTACCCCCGCTATCTTTTTCACCAGCAGTAAGTAGGCCTGGGTGATATTTCGCATTACATCCCCCTTCCCCTTGGTCACCTAAGAATAAGTAGGCCCCTGGGTGTTATTTCCCCCTTACTCTTCTGTCCCTGTTCACCTAGAAGTAAGTAGGTACCGGGGATGTTAGTTACCTTACTTTTTTGGGGCCCCCTTTTTCCACAAAAAAAGAAGTAGGTACCTGGGTGTTAGTCCCTTTTACACCTGGGGGTCTCCCTGTTCACCAGCAGTAAGTAGGTACCTGGGTTTTATCACCACACCTGCTGTCTCCCAGTTCACCTAGCAAAAAGTGGTCCCGGGTGTTAGTCCCCACACCTACTCAAAGAAAAAGAGGCAATGATGACCAAATATGTTCCCCGGGGGTCAACATGGTTTCACATATAATTATTATTATTTTTTTAAATTCACCCTGCCGTAGGTTCGAGTCCTCTCAGTTCTGTTTTTTTTGTGGTTTAAAACAACGAGGGAAAAAAACAAATTCGTGTGAGAAAGTTGTGGACACCTTAGTTCTAAGCTGCCTACCCCAACAAGTTTTTAATTTTAACTGATCGGGGAACAGATGTTGGTTGGTAAATTTAACACTCAATAATAACAGACGGGGCGGTTTTTAATTACCAATAACGTCGCCGGAATACACAACAAATTAACCCCAAATTTCATTGTTAGTTCGCAATAACGTTTCGTTAATAATTTAGAAACATTGGATCAAAAAATTAAAACACATGATGCCCAAAATTTTAAAGTATATATTTCAAAAAATGAAAATTTTGAGGATATATAACATAGTTAATGTTTTTTTAGTCGATCAGTAATTAAGATGGAAATTAAAAAATGCCTTAAATTAAGAATGGAATAGGCCCCCTTTAAAAAAGTGTTTTTACCTACCGTGAAGAACAGGGGGGTACATAAAATTAAAACACAGTACATTAATGTTATAGTGAAGAACAAAAAGGAGAAACATAACATAGGGAAAACCCAATAGAAAAAAACCCGTTTCAGTGAAGAACACAGTACAAACCCCCAAAATGAAGAACACAGACAAACACCTGTTTCAGTGAAGAACACAGTACAAACACCTGTTTCAGTGAAGAACACAGTACAAACACCTTTTCCCGGGAAAAACAGTAAAAAACACATGTTTCAGTGAAGAACACAGGACAAACACCTGTTTCGGGAAAAACCCTTTCAAACAGCTGTTTCAGTAAAGAACACAGGAAAAAACACCTTTTTTCAGTGAAGAACACAGGACAAAAAACCCCTAAGTGAAGAACACAGAACAAACATCTGTTTCAGTGAAGAACACAGAACAAACACCTGTTTCAGTGAAGAACACAGGACAAACACCTGTTTCAGTGAAGAACCCCCGGACAAACACCTGTTTCAGTGAAGAACACAGGACAAACACTTGTTTCAGTAAAAAAACACAGGGCAAACACCTGTTTCAGTGAAGAACACAGTACAAACACCTGTTTCAGGGAAGAACACAGTACAAACACCTGTTTCAGTAAAAAAACACAGTACAAACCCCTTTTTTCAGTGAAGAACACAGTACAAACACCTGTTTCAGTGAAGAACACAGTACAAACACCTGTTTCAGTGAAGAACACAGTCAAACCCCAGTTTCAGTGAAAAACACAGTAAAAAACACCTGTTTCAGTGAAGAACACAGTACAAACACCTGTTTCAGTGAAAAAGCAGAAAAACACCTGTTTCAGTGAAGAACACAGTACAAACACCTGTTTGGGGGGGGAAAACGGGAAAAAACCTGTTTCGGTGAAGAACACGGGACAAACACCTGTTTCAGTGAAGAACACAGTACAAACACCTTTTCCCCGTGAAGAACACAGAAAAAAATTTTTTCAGTGAAAAACAGTACAAATACCTGTTTCAGTGAAGAACAAAAGAAAAAACCCTTTTTAGTGAAGAACACAGTACAAACCCCGTTTCAGTAAAAAAAACCCTTTTTAGTGAAGAACACAGTACAAACACCTGTTTCAGTGAAGAACCTTTTAAAAACCCGTTTCAGTGAAAAAAATTTAAAAAACACCTGTTTCAGTGAAGAACACAGTCCCAAAAACCTGTTTTTAGTGAAGAACACAGTACAAACACCTGTTTCAGTGAAAAACACAGTAAAAACACCTGTTTCTGAAGAACACAGTACAAACCCCTGTTTCAGTGAAGAACCCCCGTACAAACACCTTTTCCCCGTGAAGAACACAATTCAAAAACATGTTTCAGTGAAGAACACAGGACAAACCCCTGTTTCAGGAAGAACACAAAAAACACCTGTTTCGGGAAAAAACACAGTACAAACACCTGTTTCAGTGAAGAACACAGTAAAAAACACCTGTTTCAAAAGGGAAGAAACAGTACAAACACCTGTTTCAGTGAAGAACACAGTACAAACACCTGTTTCAGTGAAGAACAGTACAAACACCTGTTTCAGGGGAAGAACAATACAAACACCTGTTTCAGTGAAGCACAGTACAAACACCTGTTTCAGTGAAGAACCAGTACAAACACCTGTTTCAGTGAAGAAACAGTACAAACACCTGTTTCAGTGAAGAACCCCAATTACAAACACCTGTTTCAGTGAAGAACACAGGAAAAAAACACCTGTTTCGGTGAAGAAACAAAAACACCTGTTTCAGTGAAGAACACAGTACAAACACCTGTTTCTGTGAAGAACACAGGACAAAAATGTTTCAGTGAAGAACCAGGAAAAAACACCTGTTTCAGTGAAGAACACCTTACAAACAGCTGTTTCATAAAGAACACAGGACAAACACCCTGTTTCAGTGAAAGAACACAGGACAAACACCTATTTCAGTGAAGAACACAGAACAAACATCTGTTTCAGTGAAGAACACAGAACAAACCCCCCGTTTCAGTGAAGAACACAGGACAAACACCTTTTTTCAGTGAAGAACAGGACAAACACCTGTTTCAGTGAAAACAAAAGAAAACACTTGTTTCAGGAAGAACACAGGGCAAACACCTGTTTCAGGAAGAACACAAAAACACCTTTTTTCAGTGAAGAACACAGTACAAACACCTGTTTCAGTGAAAACACAGTAAAAAACACCTGTTTCAGTGAAGAACAAAATTACAAACACCTGTTTCAGTGAAGAACACAGTACAAACCCTGTTTAAGTAAAAGAACACAGTAAAAAAACACCTGTTTAAAAGGAAGAACACAGTACAAACACCTGTTTCAGTGAAGAACACAGTATAAACACCTGTTTCAGTGAAGAACACAGTAAAACACCTGTTTCGGTGAGGAACACGGGAAACACCTGTTTCGGTGAAAAACAGTACAAACACCTGTTTCAGTGAAGAACACAGAAAACACCTGTTTAAAGTGAAGAACACAGTACAAATACCTGTTTCAGTAAGAACACAGTACAAATACCTGTTTCATGAAGAACACAGTACAAACACCTGTTTCAGTGAAGAACACAGTACAAACACCTGTTTCAGTGAAGAACACGGGTACAAACACCTGTTTCAGTGAAGAACACGGGCAAACACCTGTTTAAAGAAGAACACAGTACAAACACCTGTTTCAGTAAAAAGAACACAGTAAAAAACACCTGTTTCAGTGAAGAACACAGTACAAACACCTGTTTCAGTGAAGAACAGCAAACACCTGTTTCAGTGAAGAACAACAAACACCTGTTTCAGTGAAGAACAAAACCCCTGTTTCAGTGAAGAACACAGGACAAAAACACCTGTTTCAGTGAACACAGGACAAACACCTTTTTTCAGTGAAGAACACAGGACAAACACCCTTTCAGTGAAGAACACAGGACAAACAGCTGTTTCAGGAAGAAAAAGGGGCAAACACCTGTTTCAGTGAAAACACAGGACAAACACCTGTTTCAGTGAAGAACACAGAACAAACACCTGTTTCAGTGAAGAACACAGGACAAACACCTGTTTAGTGAAGAACCCAGGGCAAAACACCTGTTTCAGTGAAGAACACAGGGCAAACACCTGTTTCAGTGAAGAACACAGGACAAACACCTGTTTCAGTGAACACAAAACAAACAGCTGTTTCAGTGAAGAACACCTTACAAACAGCTGTTTCAGTGAAGAACACCTTACAAACAGCTGTTTCAGTGAAGAACATTACAAACAGCTGTTTCAGTGAAGAACACCTTACAAACAGCTGTTTAAATACAGGACAAACATCTGTTTCAGTGAAGAACACAGGACAAACAGCTGTTTCAGTGAAGAACACAGGACAAACAGCTGTTTCAGTGAAGAACACAGGACAAACACCTGTTTCAGTGAAGGGCACCTACAAACACCCGTTTCAGTAAAGAACACGGGGAAAAAACCCCCGTTTCAGTGAAAATACAAGACAAACACCTATTTCAGTGAAGAACACAGAACAAACATCTGTTTCAGTGAAGAACCCCAGGACAAACACCTGTTTCAGTGAAGAACACAGGACAAACACCTGTTTCAGTGAAGAACAGGACAAACACCTGTTTCAGTGAAGAACACAGGACAAACACCTTTTTTCAGTGAAGAACACAGGACAAACACCTGTGTCAGTGAAGAAACACAGGACAAACCCTGTGTCAGGAAGAAAATAGGACAAACACCTTTTTTCAGTGAAGAACACGGGACAAACACCTGTTTCCTGAAGAACACAGGACAAACCCAGTTTCAGTGAAAACACAGGAGAAACCCCTGTGTCGGTGAAGAAACACACATTGTTATGGCTTAAGAACGTTAATGATCTGGAGTTATTTATAACAATAACGACCCAATCTAAACCAGGAAATTCATCCAGTATAACTTACTGAACGAACATTTATCTAGTGTATGAACGTATTTGTGTTCTTACAGCCAGTGGGTTTTTAATGGCCGGGGAGATGGTGTGGTTTATGGTCCAGTAGAAAGGTTTAAATGTGGCAGGATATTAAGCCAGGACGCGCCATCATTGTTCTTTCTGGGTTTTTATTACTGGATAAGATAGTTACCTTAGGTGGGTTATTAATGACCACACGGGATGTGTTGATGTGTGGTGTGTTTGGATGTGAGGTGTTTGATGTGAGGTGTGTTGATGTGTGATGTGTTGATGTGTGGTGTGTTGATGTGTGGTGGGGGTTAGTATGTGTTGATGTGTATTTTTTGGATGTATGTGGATTGTAGTGTGTTGATGGTAGTGTGTTGTGTGTGGGATGTGTAGTGTGTTGTGTTGATGTGTAGTGTGTTGTGTTGATGGTAGTGTGTTGATGTGTGTGTTTGATGTGAGTTGTTGATGTGTAATGTATTGATGGGAATTGTGTTGTGTGATGTTTGATTTTAATGTTTTGTGTTGATGTGTAGTGTGTTGATGTGTAGTGTATTGATGTGAAGGTGTTGTGATATGTAGTGTGTGTGTGTTGATGTGAGTGTGTTGATGTGTAGTGTGTTGATGTGGGTGGATTGTAGTTGTTGTTAGCTGATGTGTTCTGTGTTGATGTGTGCTGTGATGATGTGGTGTGTTGTTGTGTAGTGTTTATGTGTTCTGTGATGATGTGTGGTGTGTGTAGTGTTTTGGGATTGGTCCACAACACACTGGGAAGGCGGGTCACATCCACATGTAACAACAGTCTTCCCAGTGTGTTGATGTGGTCACATCAACACACTGGGAAGGCTGGTCACATCAACATGAGGTAACAATAGGCTTCCTGCACTTTTTATTCCCCTTGTTACTGGTGTCAAAACGTTTGTATATTGAAGACTACGAGGCGGAGGTAGAGCCAGGGACTCGACCACTAGCAAGCAACCAGGGGCTAGTACAAACACTGACGATCAAGCACACGGACGATCAAGTACACCCAAACCCTCTTCAGCTGGTTTAACAAGACAATAACAAACCATCTTAAGGTGATTTAACAAGACACAAACATGAGAACAGAGAGAACTTACGGAAAGTAGAAGGTGTGTGGCACTCTGGTACCAAGTGTCTGAGAAGTGACCCAGGCACTACCAGTGCCAGGAGAGCCAAGATGACCTCACTCTGGTGCCAGTTGTCTGAGAAGTGAACCAGGCATAATGGCCAGGAGAATAAGATGACCCTGGGCCTTACCCACAAAGTCCAATATATTGACCATACGAGGAAGAGGGTATGCATTACCTATGACCTCAATCACCTTGCGGTAATCCGTACACAATCGAACTTCTCCGTCAAACTTTACCACAAGGATGAAGGCGAGGCCATGAGCAAGACTCTTCCACCAACCTAAGTTCTAGTAAACGCGATGTTTGTTGAAGTCGTCTCTGGTTTCTGGACTACCTCTGTAGGAGAGTCACATGCACGTGAAGGAGCTTATGACAAATGGGAGAGAGTCTACTAGGAACGGCCCCGTCCACGTCATGGTAACCAAGGTTGTAATAAACCACACCACGGGCGGGGATTGAACTATGGCGTGGTATGGTTCTTTGCCATCGTGTCATTACCATTTCGTGGTCAAGGCTCTACATCTTCGAACATCCGAAAATATGTGAGGATAGGTTTGTAGGGAAAAGTGGAGAGATTGTCATTTGGGCTTCGCAATTTCTGACATAAGAAGGCCATGATCCTATAGAATGGGTTAGGAAGCCTTATTTAAGCCTCCAAAAATGGATAAGGAATCGGGCTATCAGGACTGAGGCACAGAAGACAAGGTCATTATTGGGGCCTGAGGTGTTTCAAAGATTTTTTTATCTGGTTAATATGGTAGACTTTACTCAAGTTCGGTTTGTCTAAAGATACTGCCATTAGTAAAGTTCTGAGTTCTTCTGCACCACCTGCACAGGACCAGTGAGTCGCGTCTGGGTGGACCCGGCGGGTTCCTGCACTGCACTGCGTCTTCATGGGTCTTCTCTCAACCATCCTTCCTAAGCACTTGTAGTGGACCTCGTACATTATGCCAACAATCACCTTGAATGAACCTAACCTTGAAAAATCCTGCACGGGTTTTTCGTTTGGCAAAAATGAGAGGTAACGATTCATCCAAGTCTGTAGGAAAATATATGGTTTTCAAGGTCTGGAGAACCTCCCCAATGCTCCCTGAGACTGAATATGGTGAGGGGAAAACCTTTGCTTAGTTTCTAGTCGGTTTAATGCTTTCCTAAATGCTTTTGGTAAAATTAGTGTCCTGGTCATTTGAACATATCGTGGTTCCAACTGGGATATAGATATGATGAGGGCTTTCAAAATGGACTTGATTAATTCCAGGCATAGGCACTGCCACAGGACATCTGGTGGTTTTTATAAAAAGTGGCTCAGATATTGGTTACCGACTTGGCGGGTGTAGGTCTGATGTAGTGTCCGGGTCTCACAGCAGGATTTGATGTAAATCCGGACATCTCGTCTTAAACCTGGCCAACGAAATGGAATATCTATAAAATGTTCTAGTGACACCCGTGTTCTAAGGATTCATGAGCGACCCTCAAAACATTAGGTCTAAATTTTTTGGTATCATGGGGTTTAAACAGATCTGCAATCCCCCACTTCCTTACCATTATGGTGGCTAAATAATAATGTTTTTGTAATATATATTTGGGGTGTCAAGTCGACTCCGGTGGTAGCCGAAGCTGGAAAAGATCCCCAAGGTTCTTCCCTAGGTCGGTCCGTCGGGCATGGAGAGGGACCATCTGGCAGTCTTGCTACCCAGGTACTGGAGGGCTGGATCGGGGGGTGTTTTAACTTGATTTCGAAACCCTGGTCAGCTACCATCGTAAAACCACTTGTCCAACCCAAGATCGAGTTCCCAAGGTAGAGTCCATTCTCGTTAGACTTTCCCTTGGACATTGCCCGAGTTACGGCCAGAACAGTGAAAGGAAATGTCTGGAACTAATGAGGCATTATCAGCAAATTAAAGCATCCTTCATGGGAAACTCCCAGATACACAGTTAAATAACCAGAATACTGACTCCTCAATAAGCTTCAGCAAAGACAGAGGTTTGAAGTCTTTTATAGGAACTGAGATTACACTCTCGTAAAAAGGAAGCAGTAAGCCCCAGTGTCTTTAAAATTCAATGGGGTTTTTATGCAAAGAGTATGAACCCCTTTTTCGGGGCATTTAAACACCCACATCCCCTCCAACCAGCGAACCATCGTTGGGTTTGGTGATGAGGGCCCCATCATCAAATCAACGACTGGGTTTCCCGAATTAAATGCGAGTTTAACAATGACAAAGGGACGTGGTTACCACTCGGTTTGTCTTGGAATTCCTGCATGAGCTGGTTGTGGAAAGTTTTGTCTTTGGCGCTGCTTAGCCTAGACAACGTGGCGGCATAAACACTACTCCTTTGTATATAGTGTAATAGGTAAATATCACTTTGTTATACTTTGAAGGAAAAGACAAAAAGTCTTATATAATCACAATTACTTGGTGAAGGAAAAGATAAATTTTTGGAATTAATCTAGCTGATTTTTGAAGAAATACAATTTCAATACATCTTCACTGTGTTTTTTCCAAACTTCCTTTTTACACTCGGTTAACAGGCCATTGAACCTGGGGTTGAATAGGTATGTCCGGGATCTGAATTTGGAGACTTGAGCGGAGTTGAGCCTAGAGTTGAAGTTCGCGCAGGAGCTAGTCTTGTATCTAGATACCCTTTATCTGGCATTGCTTATGCTTTGCCAACGCTTCACGAAATTTTGGTCTCATCTTTGCATTGCTTCCCTTTGGCCCAGCCTACTATTGGAGTATTCTGCAATTTGGTTTGTTATTGTGTATCAACCTTGCTATTGTGTGTATATTGGCTTTGCTATTGCGTGCCCCAGCTCTGCTATCGTATGAGATACTGCAATTCGTACCGTGCATGAGCTACAGCGTGTTGGTTGGGGTTAACCACCTATTAAGTCAGACGGTTAGTGCCCGGGGTTAACTCTGCAAAAAATTTGCCCAAAACTATCTCTACAGCGTTGTTGGCGTATCGCTCGTTCTATTGGTGTTGAATACCAGCGTACCCTTACTGCTGCTCAGCTGCGTGATATTATAAGGAGTAAAATACAAACTGAAACTATGGCATATCAGTCTAGTGTTTCCCCCTCTCAGGACTGGTTAATCTGGCACCAGAGGTTTCTACAAAAGGGGGAAAAAACTCCGGGAGAAAAACCAGCAAGTCACAGGGGGGGGTTACCCAACAGGCGAGTCTGGTTCACTGGCGCTTGAACTAGCTAGACTCACTTTGAACAAACTAAAGAACAGCGTGCATTTGCTAAGGAGGAGTTTGATAGAGAGAAGGAGGGAGACAATTCCATCAGACTGTAGATGACTTCAATTTACAAAGGGCGTACAGTTTGTTCCTTTGTTTTTGTTGAAGCAGAGCCTGAACAGTTTTTCGAAGCATTTGAAAACCAGGCTCGGCGGGTGGCCTGAGGTTCATTGGGCGTCACTGGTGCATACTGCGTTGTTTGGTAAGGCACAAGAATTTACTTAGCCTGGGAAATGCTGATTTTTTGGGAAAATATCGCATTGGAAAAACTGTTCTTGGGGTTTCAATACCCCCCAAGTATAGGAAAGAATTCAAACCGGCAAAAGGGAGTTGGGTCAGTTCTGTTATTTTGTCAGACAGCAGACCAGGGCTTTTACAAAGTGGTCAAAAGTGGTGTCGCTGATTTTGAAAATTTGAACAGCTCATCTTGGTGGACAACCTGCTAGAGTCTGTTAGTCCAGAGGTTCGGGTTTTCTACAAGATCATTCCTTGCCTACGGCATTGGAAGAACCAGGTTGGCTGATACTTTTGAAACTAACCGCCCTTGTCCGGCGGCTTATTCTTCTCAACAGCCTGGTATGGAGAGATCGTCAAAAAGTTCCTGAGTGGAGAAATAAAGGTCAAGATGAAGGTGAATTTTCGCGTCCTAAAACACAAATTCAACAAGGTGGCCAAAACCAAAAAAAGAGTAAGCTCGGGGGAAAAATGGTATGTTATAACTGTAAGCCTGGCCACATCAGACCCAATTTTCCAAAAACCCCAACCATTTGGGAAAATTCCTAATATCCCTAATAATATGTCCCAGGAAGAAGTAGAGAAGGGGATGGCCCCACTAGCTCTTGTTACAATATCCTCTTGAACATTCAGAGAAAAGGAAGTTAAAACCTTTAGGGATACTGGACATTTTGCTCACTTATAAGAGGGGAGTACTACCCCTTTCTGATCAAAAACCCCTTTGCAACCTCGTTCTGTTAGAAGCTTTTGGAGGAGCAGTATTTTCGTCCCTTTACATCAAATCTATGTGCAGAGTAAATACTACACTGGGTATTTGACTGTTGGGTCTGGAGGGATTTCTTATGAAGGATGCAATGCTATTACTGGGTAATAACATTGAGTCTACTAAATGCATAGAACCCATAATGGTTAATTCTTCCGATGTTGGCCATAATCGGGCACAATCCAAAGTGATGTCTGATAAGAATGTTAATCGTCCTTGGACGACTCTGATCTCGGACTAAACAATTTGTTTTGCGAGGAAAACCGGCCAGAGCCTCGTAAATTTAGTGAACAGCCCCAGACGCCTTCCTATTCCAGGGTTGCAGGATTGCCAGATGCCCTGTTTCCATGCCTGAGGGACTGCCCTTTTTCGGGGGAAAAGGAAAGACTCCTCACTAAACTCTGTTTTTTTGGAAGGCAGCTATGGGAAACCCTTGGGTCCCCGGTCAAATATCTCTTAAAAAATAATTACTTAGTCTGCCTGAAACTGGTAAGGAGGTGGAGGGAAAACAACAAACAGATAAGTTAGTGGTTCCCAGAAAGTTTAGGTCCCCAGATACTAAATATAGCCCATAATTCTTCTTTAGGAGGCCATTTGGGAATTCCCCAAAAACTCAATACCGAATAAAAAAGAATTCTTTTGGCCAAAGTTAAGGCAAGATGTAAAGTCATATTCGTTGTTGTCCAGAATGTCAGCAGGTAGGGAAACCTGGACACCCCAAAACCTGCACCTCTCCATCCCATTCCTGTTAATGGGGGACCCTTTCCCAGAATTGATAATGGGTTGTGTAGGTCCACTACCTAAAAAGCTAAGTCGGGAAATCAGTATTATTCACAATCATGGATAGAGTAACTAGATACCCAGAAGGCAGTTCCCATCGCAGTATTAACACTAAAAACCCTAAAGCTTTAACTAAGTTTATCTCTTGCTTTGGAATTCCTAAAACTATTCAAAGTGATCAAGGTACTAACTTCACTGCCAAAGCATTTGGGAAGATCAACTGGGCCCAGGAATAGTTCATAACCTATCCACTGCCTATCATCCTCAGTCCCAAGGCGCCTTGGAAAGATTCCATCAGACGTTAAAAACAATGATGAGAACATTCTCTTGCATTTTCCTACAGACTGGGATGAATCACTTCTCTGTTGCTATTCGCAATGAAGAAACGTGAAAAGAGTCTAAGGTACGGGCCTTTTGAGCTGATATTTGGGCACAATGTACGAGGTCCTCTACGTGTGCCCCAAAGAAATGGATGGGAGAAGACCCTCCCCCAGCTCAACCCTTCTTAAAAGGTTGCAGGTCCCTCAGGGGCTAAGACTAACTTGAACAGCTCAGAATATGATGAAACAGAGGTATGACAGAAACTCAAAATTTCCTCCTTTCCATCCAGGAGATAAGGTGTTGGAAGGAGCCTTATACCTGGCCACACAAAAAGCTAGATTTACGGGACCAAAAATTGTAAGAAATTATCTGATGTAAATTATGGGGTTTATCTCCCCTGACAAGACCTCAAAAAACAAAACTTACCACATTAATCAAATTAAAGCTTTTAATACACCAGAAAAAGTCCAAATGACTCTGTCCTCTGCCTCTGATGACCCTGACTCTTTGCACTCTGAGATTTGTGTCCCCTTTGGTCCCTCGGCCCAAAACCCCTTTAATGTTGGGTTTAACCAAGTCTCCAATTTAACTGGGCTCCTACAGTCATCCCCGACATTTTTTCGATTGCCGAAAAATGTACATTAATATCATGATGTAGATGTTGGAAACTCAAACCTATTAAACTCTCCCTTACAGAGTTAATCCTGAAAACAGAAGCTACTTAACAGGGTGGAATTTTGTTAGAGCATGGGTTATGGAGGATATCGGGCCGGCTTCACCTGCATCCTTGGTTAACAAAGCTGGGTGGAGGGTTCCGAATGTGCACAGATTACCGTAAGGTGAATGAGGTCCTTTGCAGATGCCTATCCTCTTTGCCACGTTTTTGGGTGATGTAATCGACTTTGGGGGTAAGGCTACTTTTGTATCCAAATTGGACCTCCTTAAAGGTTACTATCAAGTACCTTTAACATAAAGGCGAGGAAATTCTGCCTTCGTAATTCCAGGAATATTTCATACAGGACCCCTCGGAATGAAAAACTTCCCCGCATCATTCCAGGGAAATTATCCATCAGGCTATAAAGGACTTGAAACACGGCAGTTACCCAGATGACATAGTTGTTGTGTCGGACAATTTTGGGACCAACATGTGTTTGGCAAGGCCCAGACCTTCCAGAGTTTTTTATTTAACTGTTAATTTATCAAAGTCATCCCCAATCTACTATTAATTTTCTGGGCCATGAAGTAGGTAGTGGCAAAGTGGCCCCAAATTTGCAAAAATTCTGGCCATTAAAAATTATCCAGTTCCCCCTGACAGGAAATCCCTTCAAGTTTTCTAGGGATGGTAGGGTTTTTATAGAAGATTCTGTAAAAATTTTTGCAGATATTGTTGCACCTCTAACCTCACTTACCAGTCACAAAGTTCCCATTTGGACCCAGAATGTCAAGATGCCTTTACAGCGGTTACTTTGGGACTGCACCCCTGTTGTCTCCAGACTTTTCAAAACCATTTTCCTTACAGATTGATGCTTGTGAGTCTGGGGTGGGGGCAGTGCTTCTGTCTGGGGATGATGGGTTGCAGCCTGTGGCATTTTTTCTCTTAACCTCACCAAGGGCCTACTCTACTATAGAAAAGAGGGCCTGGCTCTTTCTGGCATTGACATTTTGATGTCTACGGGCCAGTCCTCTCAGGTGGTCTTCATCTGGGGACCACAACCCTGGTATACCTGCAGCATGAAAAACAAAATACCAGACTCATGCGTTGGAGTATTAGGTTGCAACCCACAATATAAAAATATACACATTGCTGGAAAATTTAACACAATAGCTGATGTGTTGGGGCCAGAATCATTGTATTTAGTTAGGGTGTGTTAGGGACTTTGGGTAGAACCAGCCCTTTTTTCCCCTAGTGGTGGGGTTTTTTTAGTGGGGGGTGCCCGACCGCAGGCCCTTGGACCTAGTTGCCCCACCGTCGGCTGTCTCACTTTAAGTTTAAAGCTGGACTTATGTCTTGGAGAAAAGTTTAATTAACTAATGGGGGATGGAGGGAAAGGCGGTCCCATTATTATAATGTGCCATGGTGGCACTCTACCCTTTGAGGTGGAAGCCCCAGTCCTGAGCCCTCTTGGGGTGGGGGTGTTGCATGCAAAGAGTATTAACCTTTTTTCCCGAGCATGTTAACACACCCACATAGGCTCCTCCCCCACAAATTTAAGGGTTTGGGTGATGGGGCCCTCATCCCAACACTGGCAGCCAATTAATAGGGTTTTTAATGCAAAGGGAGTGGTTCCACCGGTTTTTTCAGTTCCTGCAAGAGCTATTGTGGGTTGTCTGTTTTTGGGCCCGCTTTTAAACCGACAATTGGGTGCACTAAACATATCTTTGGAAAGGAAAAGGGAAAAAATATCCCCTTTTAATTTAAGGGAAAAGAAAAAAGTCTTATATAACCCACAATTAGGGGAAGAAAGATAAAAGTTTAAATTAACTAATGATTTTTGAAGAAATACACATTTCCTATTTTGTTTTCTTTGTTCCAAGCTTCCTTTACACTCAATTAAAATTGAACCTGGGGGGGTAATAGCAATCTTTTATTTGAAATATAGACGGCCCAAACAAAGGTGCCATATTGGCATCAACACTTTGATTAGTTGTGATTTTTTGGAGAATAATGTCCCCAATGGTTGTGGTAAACCAGACTTGCCACTAGTATTAGACCTGAGATTATAACAGGTGGTTTGACATGGCCAAGTTTCCAGTAGTAACAAGATACTGGCTCGGGAATTTTGGGTTCATGCCCCTTTTCCGGTATCTCACACCTAGCTTCCGTCCTTGAATTAATCACAAGAGGTCTTTACCGACGCCTCTGTCATACCCTTGTCAGATCTGTCCCCCAAAAAAACAGTTTAAACTTCAAATACGGCTAGCTTAGCCGCCCCATAGCAGATGTACTGATTTTTCCAGATAGACCTTCACCTTCTGACCAGCTGACTTAAGATTATCAACCATGAAAAATTGCACCAGCTGCTACGTTCCCAGCGGTGCTCTATACCCTTGGTGAAGGTCTTGGTCGGGGCCCTCACAGAGTCACACAAGACAAGAGTCAGTCGACACAACGAAACAAAGAGCCCGTCGACTCTTGTTCAACTCTATGATATTTGGTAGGAATACGCTAAGTGGCTAGCACGTCGCCTTCCAATTTAAAGAGAAGTTCATCACTCAAACCAGTTGTGAACCTCTATGCTTCACCATACAACGAAGTATGAACCAGTGTTGCCCAGTGTCCGAATGACCATCCCAGAGCCCCAAGCCTCGTCATCACCAGTACGCCGAAATTGTCTCCCCCCCTTCCCATCATATTCCTTCTTTGCAAAGGCACGCTATTCCCTAGGTTATTCAAGGTAATTTTTGGCTATTTTAAGAACCAAGAAACGGCTGACCCTGAGATAAACTTTCTCACCATCTGTTTGAAAAGGTGGAGGGCTGTCAGGCAGACGGTCAGGAATGTCACCCGTATCCCGCATGAACAAGGAATAAAGGGGCCTGACTTGGACCATTTACAGAGTGGGACTTTGTAAATGGTCCAAGTCAAATTAAATCGGGTAATCTCCTGTCCTATGTGTGCGTCATTTGTTTGGTCTTCCAACCCCCTTGCTTCAACTAGTACGGGAACTCGGTTAGAAACGCCCACCTCCCGCTTCATATCCTTGTATTGATACGGGTGATATTCCTGGGGATTGAACTGGTGGGGTCCCCCTCCAGGCCATGTTTAAACCCCAGGCTCGGGCTTACGCGCTGGCCTTTGCCCCTCCCCCGAGTTCAGTCCCCGCCCGTGGTATGGTTTGTTTAATCGTGTCATTACGATTTCGTGAGTCATGAGAAAAGACCGGAAGTGCTTGGGGGAAAAGGGGAAAGTTAGATGCTAGACAAACATAAAACCAGAAGTCTGATAGAATTTTTCATTGACCAGTAAAATAAAGATTTTTATATTTGGATCAAAAAATAACTTAAAGCCTCATAATCTCACTTAACAATTTTGGTTAGTTAATGTGAAGAATTAAACCCGGCTTTTAAGACTTCCTATATAAGAAATCTTGAAAAATAGTAAAATTAGTTAATAAAAAAAAGGATATAAAATTTGAGAGAAAAAATAAAGATTATTTTAATAATAAATGAAAAAAAAAATGAAATTTACTTAACCTAACTGAACCAAAAAAAAAAAAAATTGTAGTGACCAAAAAATAACAAGACGTAACTTTGTGGTCTCCGAAAGTTACGTTGATAATTTTAAAAACCAAGTCTTATATAATAATAATATCTTTATTTACTACAAGTACATGTACAAGGTATATTGACCATATGACATCAATGACATACTACTATTGAAAGCCCCTTGTTTTGCTGAGTATTTCCCGCAAATTGGTCAATTTTTCCCAGGATGTGACCCACACCAGTCCACTAACACCCCAGGGGTGCGACCCACACCCAGTCCACTAGCACCCAGGATGCGACACACACCAGTCCCTAACACCCAGGATGTGACCCACACCAGTCCACTAACACCCAGGATGTGACCCACACCAGTCCCTGCACCGGATGAACACCAGTCCACTAGCACCCAGGATGGGCCCACACCAGTCCACTAACACCCAGGATGCTACCCCACCAGTCCACTAACACCCAGGATGTGACCCACACCAGTCCACTCCCCCCAGGATGCGAACCCAGTCCACTAACACCCAGGATGCGACCCACACCAGTCCACTAACACCCGGATTTACCCACACCAGTCCACTAACCCCCAGGATGTGACCCACACCAGTCCACTAACACCCGGATGTGACCCCCCAGTCCACTAGCACCCAGGATAGACCCACACCGTTCACTAAACCCAGGGTGCGACCCACACCAGTTCACTAACACCCAGGTACCTATTTTACTGATGGGGAGATGAACAATTTCTTTTAGTTCTAGGTGACGAGGATGGTTGGAGGGGTAGGCCAGGATATCTCTATCCTCCAGCCTGACCCTAATAATGTTGGTAAATACCCCCAATAGGTAAAAGGCCACATGTGCAACTAATTGTTTTTATTGTGGAACGTTTGCTTTTCCAGCAGCTTTGTCAAGGCATTACTCTTG
>WNWK01029333.1:0-24510 GCA_009830355.1 Cherax destructor | reverse complement strand
ACATTAGACAATAGTCCGAACTAGAGAAATATGATCTAAGGCAATGTGATTGGTTTATCAGTGGCATTGTACAAGATAAACTGTCAACACAAACCATTGAACGTTTAAATATTATGTTCAATAAACGCTATTTCACTTGTGAAGAAATTAACAATGGTTTACAAACAATAGTTTCATGCATGCAAGCAACGAGACAAGATGAGAAATCCACCAATTCTGTTGTGGATGATAAACCTTCAACTCAGTACAAAAAGAGTGTACCTACTCCCACTAAAACACAGAATGGGAAATCCCATGTAGGCACTTATCAAGCTGTGAACACAACAGACAGTAAACAGACTGTCACACATAAACGTACTCCAAAATGTGTACTTTGTGATGGAACACACTGGGCACAGTATTGCATTCAATACACAACAATGGAGGCACGGAAACAACGTGCTCAACAGCTGAAAAGGTGCACTAAGTGTTTATGTGAACACAAGGGAGGTAAAGAAGCTGAAATTGATTCAGTAGAAAATGTACTAGTTACAAGAATAACTGCTGATCATGTACCACAACAAAATTATCATTACTGGAAGAAATGAATGAGCCATTGATAAGTTTGGATTTAGATGCGATAGGTATTGATGTAAATAAACCAAGCCCACAGGAGTCTGAGACTTATAACCAATATTTGGACACTGTCATATATGAAGATGGACAGTATTGGGTTAGGTTACCATGGAAATTAAATCCACCACATCTACCTAGCAATTATCGCATGGCTTTTGGACAAATGAAAAAATACAGAGCTCAGGAAGAATCCAGAGCTGCTGACTGTCTATGATAATATCATACAAGAACAGTTAGACAATAAATTCATTGAGGAAATAGTCAAAGATAAGTTGAAGAAAGATGCTCATTATCTACCGCACCACGGAGTCAGGAAAAATTCTGAAACCACTCCACTACGTGTTGTATACAATTTCAGCACACGTGCAAATAAAGATGTAGCAAGCCTTAATGACTGTCTGATGACTGGACCCTCACTAACTGAGAAGCTTGGAGACGTGCTTATGAAATTTCGCACAAATCCATATGCCTACACGGCTGATATTTCCAAAGCTTTCTTAAGAGTAGGACTACAAGAAATAGATAGAGATTATACTCGATTCTTGTGGCCAGAAAATCCACATGATCCTCAAAGTCCTGTGAAAACTTATCGTTTCAAGTCAGTATTAATTGGTGCAACTCTGTTCCAGCGCGTTTAGTGATAATTAATCATAAAATCGCGGTATATTCAGAAGTGTGCGCAGCTTATTACTACTGCAAAAAGACTGAAAATTGTTGAACGTAGGGAGATAATGGTGAGTGTACTTCATCTAACAAGGCAGTGACTCTTCAGCAACGTTCTTCAATCAAGACAGCGTTCTCCGGGTGTGAGTTAAGGGACCGATACAAATACCCAGGTAAGTCTGCTCAGACATGTATATGTTCATAAGGCTGCGCAGTTGGGAACATGTTCATAATCTAGGCAGATTTATCATTCACCCGGTGAGACGCGGGCGATCCGCCCAAACCCCGTGAGTAAACCGCCGTTCAATCCATTCAATGACTGACAATATGGGCATACGCTCCTTTGGGGCAATAATATATAACTCACATATTTACTCTCTTAACAGCCCAAGGGGATGAGACCATGAATCCTCTATAACGATGTCGGGGAAGGCTGAGACTTCGCTGATTCATCAATAAGCTAAGTAGCTTAATTACAGTCCATATCTTAGGATGTCCATTTCCCTAACATAAATTGTGTAAAAGCAAAGGTGAATAAAGATTACGAAATGTTGCACAAATGTCTCATTTATTCTCTTATTTATAATGTGAGGCTGTTGAACGGTCTTGGGTCCCCCCGGCTACTCTTAGTGGTATTGTTTGTTTGCAATCGTGTCATTACGATTTCGTGAGTCATGTTGACGGCTTTGAAGGGGACTTGAGCTAGAGTTCGTCACGGCCATGCTAGCGGGAAATTCGTCTGTAAAAACTTGCATTTGTGGACACAGTGGTGCCTGTTCTAACCTTCCTATGGTGTATAAATATACCTAGTTGGATGAATCTTATTGAAGCTAGCTGGCCCATTGGCTTACGAGACGGTCTGGAGTTTTGAGACTCTGACCGCGGGTTCGAACCCCACTCGTGTTATGGTTTACTTAGTGTACTTATGGCACATCTGCTTTTTCAATGGGGATATGTTGCACTGTCTGACTAGTATTTTGCTTTCGTAAAAAGGGATTTATGTGTGCAGATTTGGGACAAGTTCCTCTAGAATTTTCCAGGAGTATCTTTCTCGCCTGAGTTATAGGAAGTACTGGTCAAAGGACTGAAGTTCTTTGACCAGTACTTCCTAAAACGATCCTATAAAGATCCTATACGATCTCAGTAATTTAGGTGCTTGACCGAACTAATACATGCAGTGAAGGTTCTATGTACATCCTCCAGATCTGTAATTTCACATGTTAGTGAACAACAGTATTCCAGCCTATAGAGAACAAGTCATCATTGATATTATATATCTTGTGTTTGAGAGTTTTCATTATCCATCACATTAGAAATAAATGGTATAAAATACCGACACAATGGAAAATAAAACATAGGTTAGATGTGATCCTTATTGATAACATCCCCCGCAGTGGCTTTATCGTCACAGACAGATCTACCTGGAAAATGAGCTCATTTTCCAGGTAGATCTGTCTGTGACTCGATAAAGCCCACTGCGTGGGCGAAACGTTGTCAATAAAGGATCACATTATACTGCTTATGTGTTTATTTTTCCATCCATCACATTAGTTTTTCGCTCTATTACTTGGTTAGAATTTGCTGTATGCTCCGTTCTAGCTATTATTTGCTCAAGTTTTCCATATCGCAGAAACTGAAATTTTTCCTCATTGATCATCATATTGTTTTCTGCAACCCATGGAAAAACTTGGTTAACATCTGCCACATTTACCGTGTCCCTAATGGATGACGTTTTCATGCAAATTCTAGTATTGTTTGCAAAAGAAGACACGGTACTGTGGTTTACCTCTCCGTCTATGGTAGATATGAGGATGAGGAATAGGATGGGAACGAGCACTGTACCTTTTGGAACAAAGTTTTTCACAGTGGCAGCATCCAGTTTAACTCTTAGTTTTCTATTAGTTAAAACGTTAAAGATCCATCTTTTCCAGTTATTCTTCAACTCTAACAGGCCTGGTCACAGACCGGGCCGCGGGGGCGTTGACCCCCGGAACTCTCCAGGTAAACTCCAGGTGACATTTTGCGCTCTTACACCATGATCAGTGGTACCTGCTAGGCGTGATGTTCTGCCTTCGTTGTTCTTCGAGAAATTCAGATGATCGGGTCTAACATTCGTGATGAAATTATTGGTTTTGTGCTTAGATACTTTTTTATTGACAATGAGGTATGTGCGAGAAGTTACCTGACCATTTAATTTTCTATGTTAGTTGGCTTATTTTATACAGTTGGTGCATTTTTGAAGTTGTCTAACCTAACTTTGATAACAGTATATGGAGGCCCTCCATTTAATCTCTGCCACTTAGTATGATCCTCGAGATGAAGTGAAGAGCTATGACAGTGGCACACATGTATATTCAAGCATCATCTTGAATAGATGTAACTTAATATGAGCTGAATTTACTCAACTAGTATTGGCTTTTAAAATACAAACTGACTATCAGTGATGTATTTGGTAGAGTTGAAAAATCTTTCAATTTCGTAAGCTCTTTTTGGTACTATAGATCGACGTATCCATGATGGTAATTTCTCATTTGTTATCAATATCACTAAACATTCGTTAGTAACTGGTTAAGAATCTTCTTAACCATCTACTCAATGCAAAGTTTGAATGCAATCTTAAGATTACATATATGATTAACAAGAAGAGGTTTACCACTTCATTTATGGCTTGTATGGACGTTACTCATAATACGTGGATGTTAGTATATTCTAAAATATCTTTGATTGTGGTGGATGTAGAGGTAGATACTGGAAATGCGGTTTGGAAGAGATGGAGACTAGTTTTTCAACAGAGATATTGGGTAGGATTATTTATCTACTTTCGGCGTTGACATATCTGGGTGAGTTGAAGATGTTATATACACGGCGTCTGAAGTCTCTAATGAAATGATGTGGATAAGAACATAAGAACATAAGAAAGGAGGAACACTGCAGCAGGCCTGTTGGCCCATACTAGGCAGGTCCTTCACAATCCGTCCCACTAACAGAATATTTGCTCAACCCAATAAGAACATAAGAACATAAGAAAGGAGGAACACTGCAGCAGGCCCGCTGGCCCACACCAGGCAGGTCCTTCACAATCCGTCCCACTAACAGAATGTTTGCTCAACCCAATTTTCAATGCTACCCAAGAAATAAGCTTTGACAATTCTACCCACTCATGCGCGAGTCCCACTCAAATCCAACCCCTCTCACTCATGAATTTATCCAACCTAAATTTGAAACTACCCAAGGTCCTAGCTTCAATAACCCTACTAGGCAGACTGTTCCACTCATCAACTACCCTATTTCCAAACCAATACTTTCCTATATCCTTTCTAAATCTAAACTTATCTAACTTGAATCCATTATTGCGGGTTCTCTCTGGAGAGATATCCTCAAGACCTTATTTATATCCCCTTGTTTATACTCCATTTTCCACTTGTATACCTCGATCATGTCTCCCTCATTCTACGTCTTACAAGTGAATGTAATTTTAGGGTCTTCAATCTTTCTTCGTAAGGAAGATTTCTAATGCTATGTATTAATTTAGTCATTCTACGCTGAATGTTTTCTAACGAATTTATGTCCATTCTGTAATATGGAGACCAGAACTGAGCTGCGTAATCTAGGTGAGGCCTTACTAATGATGTATAAAGCTGTAATATAACCTCCTGACTTCTGTTGCTAACACTTCTTGATATAAATCCCAGTAATCTATTTGCCTTATTACGTACGCTTAGGCATTGCTGTCTTGGTTTAAGGTTGCTGCTTACCATCACCCCCAAGTCCTTCTCGCAATCTGTATGGCTAAGTTCTACGTTATTTAACTTATAATGCTTGGGTTATGGACACCCCGAGCTTCAGAACCTTGCATTTATCTACATTGAACTGCATCTGCCACTTTTCTGACCACGAATTAAGTTTGTCTAAATCTTCCTGAAGTTCTATGATATCTATGTTTGAATCAATTATTCTACCTATCTTCGTGTCGTCGGCGAATTTGCTCATATCACTAGTAATTCCCTCATCAAGGTCATTGATATATATTATAAATAACAATGGGCCTAAGACTGATCCCTGTGGAACACCACTTGTTACAAGTCCCCATTCGGATTTAACCCCATTTATGCACACTCTCTGCTTCCTATTGGTGAGCCATGACTCGATCAATGACAGCACTTTTCCCCCAATGCCATGAGCTGCCACTTTCTTTAACAGTCTCTGGTGCGGTACTCTATCAAAAGCCTTACTAAAGTCTAAATAAACAATATCGAATTCTTTATCGTGATCAACAGCCTCAAAAGCTTTACTGAAGAAGGTTAATAAATTAGATAGGCAGGAACGGCCTAACTTTTCAAAATACTTGTTCGATGAAAGCGCATTCTTCCTCAAGGAATTCACTACTACAGAGTAGGAGGACACGGAGGAAGAAGACTATGGTTGTAATAATATTGGTAGAATTACCGACAATATGTTAAGTAAAAGGACACAAATGCAACTAATGTGACATTTTATTGTGGCAACGTTTCGCTTTCACCCAATTATGATACTGCCGAAATAAGATACATAATCTTCCCACTAACTCCGTTGCCAAACCGTATTCCAAGTATCTCCCTCTAAAACTATCACAATCAAAGGCATCACCAGTAAGGACACCGCCATAATCTGCAGGGGTATACATAATTCCTTGCCATGAAACTTCCTAGTTTTTAACCTACATAACAAATCTACTTGCTCATGGTGGGCAGGTGTGTCCCAGATCTAACCTCTTCCTTTCAATCAACTTCAACATTGTATTAATATTGGTAGAATTACCGACAATATGTTAAGTAAAAGGACACAAATGCAACTAATGCGACATTTTATTGTGGCAACGTTTCGCTCTCCAGGAGCTTTGTCAAGCCGTTACAAACAATACATGGACACACAGGGTATATATAGGTTCAGGGTGAGGTGTAATACTAGTGGTGGTAGAGGTAGTAGTGATATAAGTTGTAGTAGTAGTAGTAATACAATAAGGTAGAACAATCAACTTGCACATGAGTAAAAGGTGATAAAAGCAATTACTTGGGTAGTATAAAAATAGGTTAGACAAATATTTCTGTTGGTGGTTGGAAAAGAGAAGACCTGTAGCAGTGTTCCACATCCGCGAAGTGCTTGTGTAGTAGGAGAGACTATGATGGTAGGGTTTACTGTTTTCAGGAGGATTCTTGCTAAGACTTCAGAGATGGTAAAGCTGCCTTTGTTTTGTTTAATTGTGTTAGAAACAGCGATAAGTGCTGATTCAAGGCACTTGCGTCTGCGGAAATCAGTTTCTTTGATTACTAAACAGGCGTCTTTGAATTTCATGAGATGATTGGTAGAATTCCGGTGTTGTACGCAGGCGTTGTTCAGGTTATCGTTCCTACATGCATTAATGTGTTCATTGAGACGTGTTTCAAGGTTTGTAACGGCTTGACAAAGCTCCTGGAGAGCAAAACGTTGCCACAGTAAAATGTCGCAATAGTTGCATTTGTGTCCTTTTACTTAACTTCAACATTCCTCACCTGACTCTTCACGTCACTATTCTCTTATATATATTCATATACTCCCCTGAATTAGGACCAGTGGGAGTTAGATAGTATTAACGCTGGTAGAATTACCGACAATATGTTAAGTAACAGGACACAAGTGCAACTTTGTCTAGCCGTTAGCGGTAACTTCTTGACAAAGCTCCTGGAGAGCGAAACGTTGCCTCAGTAAAATGTCACATTAGTTTCACTTGTGTCCTTTTACTTAACAAGAGTTAGATAAGTAACAGCTGATGAGAGAGAGAGAGAGAGAGAGAGAGAGAGATATTGTGTGAATGAATGGTTCAGAGAACCGACGAGTTGGTAAATTAGACACATATGCAACACTTGGGTATCTTTATTGAGGAAACGTTTCGCCACACAGTGGCTTCATCAGTCCATACAAAGGAGAATCGTGAAGATCAGGAGGAGTGTGAGGTTGTCAGGCCCTCAATCTTGAGACGATGTTGTCAGTCCATCAATCTTGAATAGAATAACAGCATATGAGCAGAGGAACCTTATATACTGTAGACAGGAGAGGTGCAGCAGTAGTAGGAGGTGTCACATTTGTTCAATGTGGAAGTAGGTCGTGCCCAAGGAATAGGCAAGCGAAGAAATCCCTGTATTAAGATACCAAGATGTTGCAGTGTCAGACAGGATGTGAATGAATGGTTCAGAGAACCGACGAGTTGGTAAATTAGACACATATGCAACACTTGGGTATCTTTATTGAGGAAACGTTTCGCCACACAGTGGCTTCATCAGTCCATACAAAGGAGAATCGTGAAGATCAGGAGGAGTGTGAGGTTGTCAGGCCCTCAATCTTGAGACGATGTTGTCAGTCCATCAATCTTGAATAGAATACATAAGAACATAAGAATGGAGGAACACTGCAGAAGGCCTACTGGCCCATACAAGGCAGGTCCTTATCAAAACCACCACTACCTAAAAATTTATTCCCGTACTCACGACACAAATCAAACCCAGCCCCTCCCACTCATATATTTGTCCAATCTCTTTTTAAAGCCACCCAAGGTCCTAGCCTCTATCACAGTACTCGGAAGATTGTTCCACGCATCTACAACTCTGTTCGAAAACCAGTACTTGCCTATGTCCTTTCTAAATCTAAATTTATCCAATTTAAATCCGTTATTTCTCGTTCTTACTTGGTTCGATATCCTCAGTATTTTATTAATATCTCCTTTGTTTATGCCCATCATCCACTTGTACACCTCGATGATATCTCCCTCATTCTACGTCTCTCCAGAGAGTGGAGATTCAACGCTCTAAGTCTATCTTCATACGGGAGATTTCTTATACTGTAAATCATTTTAGTCATTCTTCTTTGTATGTTCTCCAATGAATCTATATCCATCCTGTAGTAAGGAGACCAAAACTGAGCTGCATAATCCAAATGAGGTCTCACTAGTGATGTATAGAGCTGTAAAATAACTTTTGGACTTCTGTTGCTTATACTTCTTGAAATAAATCCTAGTAATCTGTTAGCCTTATTCCCACACTTAGGCACTGTTGTCTTGGCTTTAGATTTCTGCTTACCATGACTCCCAAGTCTTTTCACATTCTGTATGATCAAGCTCAACTTCACCTAGTTTATAAATTCGAGGGATATTTTCATTACCAACGACAAGCACCTTACACTTGTCCACATTGAACTTCATCTGCCACTTTTCAGACCAAGACATTAATTTATCCAAATCCTCCTGGAGTTCACTGTTATCCTCCTCAGAATGAATTATACGGCCTATTTTTGTATCATCAGCAAATTTACTCATGTCACTTGCAATTCCTTCATCAAGGTCATTAATGTAAATTATGAACAACAATGGGCCCAAAACTGATCCTTGTGGAACGCCACTAGTGACAAATCCCCATTCAGATTTGACCCCATTAATGGAAACTCTCTGCTTTCTATTGGTAAGCCATGCCTCTATCCATGCTAGAACTTTACCTCCTATACCATGAGCTGCCACCTTTCTTAAGAGTCTCTTGTGAGGTACTCTATCGAAGGCCTTACTGAAATCCAAGTAAACTATATCATATTCTTTATCACTGTCTACTGCCTCAAATGTTTTATTGAAAAACGTCAGTAAATTTGTCAGGCAGGAACGACCCTTTGTAAACCCATGCTGAGATTCATTAATCAAATTATGTTCTTCAAGGTGACTTCTGATAATATCAGCTATAATTGATTCTAATAATTTGCCTACTATAGACGTGAGGCTTATTGGACGGTAATTTGATGGAATGGACTTATCCCTGATTTGAATATGGGAACTACATTAGCTATCTTCCACATCTCTGGCACAACACCAGTTAGGATGGACGTATGCTAAACACATTCTGTTAATTGGCTTTTGACTTTTACAGATCCATTTAGTAGGGAGGTAGTCACATTTGTTCAATTTTTGGAATGCAGGTCGTGGCTGGGGCCTTTTAATGGAATAGGCAAAGAAGCGAAGAAATCCCTGTATTAAGATACCAAGATGTTGCAGTGTCAGACAGGATGTGAATGAATGGTTCAGAGAACCGACGAGTTGGTAAATTAGACACATATGCAACACTTGGGTATCTTTATTGAGGAAACGTTTCGCCACACAGTGGCTTCATCAGTCCATACAAAGGAGAATCGTGAAGATCAGGAGGAGTGTGAGGTTGTCAGGCCCTCAATCTTGAGACGATGTTGTCAGTCCATCAATCTTGAATAGAATAACAGCATATGAGCAGAGGAACCTTATATACTGTAGACAGGAGAGGTGCAGCAGTAGTAGGAGGTGTCACATTTGTTCAATGTGGAAGTAGGTCGTGCCCAAGGAATAGGCAAGCGAAGAAATCCCTGTATTAAGATACCAAGATGTTGCAGTGTCAGACAGGATGTGAATGAATGGTTCAGAGAACCGACGAGTTGGTAAATTAGACACATATGCAACACTTGGGTATCTTTATTGAGGAAACGTTTCGCCACACAGTGGCTTCATCAGTCCATACAAAGGAGAATCGTGAAGATCAGGAGGAGTGTGAGGTTGTCAGGCCCTCAATCTTGAGACGATGTTGTCAGTCCATCAATCTTGAATAGAATAACAGCATATGAGCAGAGGAACCTTATATACTGTAGACAGGAGAGGTGCAGCAGTAGTAGGAGGTGTCACATTTGTTCAATGTGGAAGTAGGTCGTGCCCAAGGAATAGGCAAGCGAAGAAATCCCTGTATTAAGATACCAAGATGTTGCAGTGTCAGACAGGATGTGAATGAATGGTTCAGAGAACCGACGAGTTGGTAAATTAGACACATATGCAACACTTGGGTATCTTTATTGAGGAAACGTTTCGCCACACAGTGGCTTCATCAGTCCATACAAAGGAGAATCGTGAAGATCAGGAGGAGTGTGAGGTTGTCAGGCCCTCAATCTTGAGACGATGTTGTCAGTCCATCAATCTTGAATAGAATAACAGCATATGAGCAGAGGAACCTTATATACTGTAGACAGGAGAGGTGCAGCAGTAGTAGGAGGTGTCACATTTGTTCAATGTGGAAGTAGGTCGTGCCCAAGGAATAGGCAAGCGAAGAAATCCCTGTATTAAGATACCAAGATGTTGCAGTGTCAGACAGAATGTGAATGAATGGTTCAGAGAACCGACGAGTTGGTAAATTAGACACATATGCAACACTTGGGTATCTTTATTGAGGAAACGTTTCGCCACACAGTGGCTTCATCAGTCCATACAAAGGAGAATCGTGAAGATCAGGAGGAGTGTGAGGTTGTCAGGCCCTCAATCTTGAGACGATGTTGTCAGTCCATCAATCTTGAATAGAATAACAGCATATGAGCAGAGGAACCTTATATACTGTAGACAGGAGAGGTGCAGCAGTAGTAGGAGGTGTCACATTTGTTCAATGTGGAAGTAGGTCGTGCCCAAGGAATAGGCAAGCGAAGAAATCCCTGTATTAAGATACCAAGATGTTGCAGTGTCAGACAGGATGTGAATGAATGGTTCAGAGAACCGACGAGTTGGTAAATTAGACACATATGCAACACTTGGGTATCTTTATTGAGGAAACGTTTCGCCACACAGTGGCTTCATCAGTCCATACAAAGGAGAATCGTGAAGATCAGGAGGAGTGTGAGGTTGTCAGGCCCTCAATCTTGAGACGATGTTGTCAGTCCATCAATCTTGAATAGAATAACAGCATATGAGCAGAGGAACCTTATATACTGTAGACAGGAGAGGTGCAGCAGTAGTAGGAGGTGTCACATTTGTTCAATGTGGAAGTAGGTCGTGCCCAAGGAATAGGCAAGCGAAGAAATCCTGTATTAAGATACCAAGATGTTGCAGTGTCAGAGAGGATGTGAATGAATGGTTCAGAGAACCGACGAGTTGGTAAATTAGACACATATGCAACACTTGGGTATCTTTATTGAGGAAACGTTTCGCCACACAGTGGCTTCATCAGTCCATACAAAGGAGAATCGTGAAGAACAGGAGGAGTGTGAGGTTGTCAGGCCCTCAATCTTGAGACGATGTTGTCAGTCCATCAATCTTGAATAGAATAACAGCATATGAGCAGAGGAACCTTATATACTGTAGACAGGAGAGGTGCAGCAGTAGTAGGAGGTGTCACATTTGTTCAATGTGGAAGTAGGTCGTGCCCAAGGAATAGGCAAGCGAAGAAATCCCTGTATTAAGATACCAAGATGTTGCAGTGTCAGACAGGATGTGAATGAATGGTTCAGAGAACCGACGAGTTGGTAAATTAGACACATATGCAACACTTGGGTATCTTTATTGAGAAACGTTTCGCCACACAGTGGCTTCATCAGTCCATACAAAGGAGAATCGTGAAGATCAGGAGGAGTGTGAGGTTGTCAGGCCCTCAATCTTGAGACGATGTTGTCAGGATTTCTTCGCTTGCCTATTCCTTGGGCACGACCTACTTCCACATTGAACAAATGTGACACCTCCTACTACTGCTGCACCTCTCCTGTCTACAGTATATAAGGTTCCTCTGCTCATATGCTGTTATTCTATTCAAGATTGATGGACTGACAACATCGTCTCAAGATTGAGGGCCTGACAACCTCACACTACTCCTGATCTTCACGATTGGTAGAATTACCGACAATATGTTAAGTAAAAGGACACAAATGCAACTAATGTGACATTTTATTGTGGCAACGTTTCGCTTTCACCCAATTATGATACTGCCGAAATAAGATACATAATCTTCCCACTAACTCCGTTGCCAAACCGTATTCCAAGTATCTCCCTCTAAAACTATCACAATCAAAGGCATCACCAGTAAGGACACCGCCATAATCTGCAGGGGTATACATAATTCCTTGCCATGAAACTTCCTAGTTTTTAACCTACATAACAAATCTACTTGCTCATGGTGGGCAGGTGTGTCCCAGATCTAACCTCTTCCTTTCAATCAACTTCAACATTGTATTAATATTGGTAGAATTACCGACAATATGTTAAGTAAAAGGACACAAATGCAACTAATGCGACATTTTATTGTGGCAACGTTTCGCTCTCCAGGAGCTTTGTCAAGCCGTTACAAACAATACATGGACACACAGGGTATATATAGGTTCAGGGTGAGGTGTAATACTAGTGGTGGTAGAGGTAGTAGTGATATAAGTTGTAGTAGTAGTAGTAATACAATAAGGTAGAACAATCAACTTGCACATGAGTAAAAGGTGATAAAAGCAATTACTTGGGTAGTATAAAAATAGGTTAGACAAATATTTCTGTTGGTGGTTGGAAAAGAGAAGACCTGTAGCAGTGTTCCACATCCGCGAAGTGCTTGTGTAGTAGGAGAGACTATGATGGTAGGGTTTACTGTTTTCAGGAGGATTCTTGCTAAGACTTCAGAGATGGTAAAGCTGCCTTTGTTTTGTTTAATTGTGTTAGAAACAGCGATAAGTGCTGATTCAAGGCACTTGCGTCTGCGGAAATCAGTTTCTTTGATTACTAAACAGGCGTCTTTGAATTTCATGAGATGATTGGTAGAATTCCGGTGTTGTACGCAGGCGTTGTTCAGGTTATCGTTCCTACATGCATTAATGTGTTCATTGAGACGTGTTTCAAGGTTTGTAACGGCTTGACAAAGCTCCTGGAGAGCAAAACGTTGCCACAGTAAAATGTCGCAATAGTTGCATTTGTGTCCTTTTACTTAACTTCAACATTCCTCACCTGACTCTTCACGTCACTATTCTCTTATATATATTCATATACTCCCCTGAATTAGGACCAGTGGGAGTTAGATAGTATTAACGCTGGTAGAATTACCGACAATATGTTAAGTAACAGGACACAAGTGCAACTTTGTCTAGCCGTTAGCGGTAACTTCTTGACAAAGCTCCTGGAGAGCGAAACGTTGCCTCAGTAAAATGTCACATTAGTTTCACTTGTGTCCTTTTACTTAACAAGAGTTAGATAAGTAACAGCTGATGAGAGAGAGAGAGAGAGAGAGAGATATTGTATTGCCCAATGAGTCGAACCTCACGCTAAAGGCATTTAATTTGACGAAGCAGTCACTTTTGCACTAGAGATCTTAGAATTTAGAGAGAACCGAAGATTTTTTTTGTCGGATTTTGAAAAGACAGCCAGGTTACAGAAGCGGCTAGACTTTTACACACTCCTTCCCTTTTCTGATGTGAGTTGAAAACGATATAGGAAGAATTGCTTCGTTTCAGTTCGACCTCTGCCGTAATTCACTTCAGGTTCTTCCTTGATTATTTTTAAGGATTACAATGGAATATATCAGAACTTACTTTAATTACTCATTTTAAGACTTGCCGTGATTTATATTAGAACATGCCTTATTTCATATCAAGATCATTCTTCTTTTGTGTCTGGATTGACCTTGATTCATTTCTGATCCTCTTTTGATTCGTTTCCGATCCTCCCTTGATTCATTTCTGATCCTTCCCTGATTCATTTCTGATCCTCCCTTGATTCATTTCTGATCCTTCCCTGATTCATTTCTGATCCTCCCCCGATTCAATTGTTAGACTTGCAACGATTCATAACAAGGCATTCATTTGTTCTTGTCAGAATTTACCTTTATTTACATTCGGAAATGCCTAGATTTATTTCAGGATCTGTCATGATTCATGTCATGAATCGTCTTGATTCATATCATTACCTTCACTGAATCATAGCAAGACACGTCGTAAAGATTAACTTGCTCACAGACTATTATGTAATTAATAACGAGAGAGAGAGAGAGAGAGTAGGGTTATTGAAGCTAGGACCTTGGGTAGTTTCAAATTTAGGTTGGATAAATTCATGAGTGAGAGGGTTGGATTTGAGTGGGACTCGGCATGAGTGGGTAGAATTGTCAAAGCTATTTCTTGGGTAGCATTGAAAATTGGGTTGAGCAAATATTCTGTTAGTGGGACGGATTGTGAAGGACCTGCCTAGTATGGGCCAACAGGCCTGCTGCAGTGTTCCTCCTTCTTATGTTCTTATGAGAGAGAGAGAGAGAGAGAGAGAGAGAGAGAGAGAGAGAGAGAGAGAGAGAGAGAAGAGAGAAGAAGAAAGAGAGTCAGAGAGAAAGAGAAAGAGATACAGTTAAATAATCTGTTGGCAATAAAAGAGAAAAGAAAACATGAGTGCAGAGAAGAAATTGACTGGAGTGTTTCTCCTGTAGAACAGGTTTCTTCAGAAAGCGAAACGTTTCAACCATGCTTTTGTCTGCAGTCTCATCTTTTTTCGCCACTTGTTGGTTTGGCTTCATTAGTCTCCACTTATTAAAAATGAAAGACTGACGAATCTCTCCAAATTCACATACACATACAAATACACTGACACTCACGCAAAGACATATACATACAAAGACAGTCAAACTGACACACACATAAACACACACACAAACACACGTTCACCTAACCCATAAAAAATGGGGGCCCAGAGGAGAAGCCGAAGACTCAGGGGATCAGAGGAAGATGGGCCTGGAAAGGAAGAATGGATGGAAGAGCAATGTAAAAAGGATGGAGCCAGAATAGGAAAGCAAACTAGGCGAGCTTTCTGTGAAAATGTAGAAGAGGATGGAGGCAGAGAATAAAAATGGGAGTCGCAAGCTTAACCTTATTGACCAATATGTTCAGTTGAAAAGAGAAGTAAAAAAGGGGATTAGAAAGGCTAAACGTGACTATGAGATTAAGGTTGCTAATGAATCAAAGACTAATCCAAAAGGGTTCTTTCAAGTGTACAGGACGAAGGTGAGGGAAAAGGTAGGACCTCTGAAAATTGGGAATGGACAGCTGACGGATAACGAACTGGAAATGTGTTCTCTATTTAATGACTATTTTTTGTCAGTCTTTACACAAGAAGACGTAAATGAGATTCCAGAAATTAACAATTATTCAGTTCCTGTAGAATTCAAATTAACTAATATTACTGTCACGAGGGATATGGTTATCAAACAGATAGATAAACTGAAGCAAAATAAGTCCCCGGGACCCGACGAGTTGTTTTCCAGGGTACTTAAAGAATGCAAAATGGAACTTAGTCAGCCATTAACGAATGTGTTTAATACGTCCATCCTAACGGGTGTTGTGGCAGAGATGTGGAAGATAGCTAATGTAGTTCCTATATTCAAATCAGGGGATAAGTCCATTCCATCAAATTACCGTCCAATAAGCCTCACGTCTATAGTAGGCAAATTATTAGAATCAATTATAGCTGATATTATCAGAAGTCACCTTGAAGAACATAATTTGATTAATGAATCTCAGCATGGGTTTACGAGAGGTCGTTCCTGCCTGACAAATTTACTGACGTTTTTCAATAAAACATTTGAGGCAGTAGACAGTGATAAAGAATATGATATAGTTTACTTGGATTTCAGTAAGGCCTTCGATAGAGTACCTCACAAGAGACTCTTAAGAAAGGTGGCAGCTCATGGTATAGGAGGTAAAGTTCTAGCATGGATAGAGGCATGGCTTACCAATAGAAAGCAGAGAGTTTCCATTAATGGGGTCAAATCTGAATGGGGATTTGTCACTAGTGGCGTTCCACAAGGATCAGTTTTGGGCCCATTGTTGTTCATAATTTACATAAATGACCTTGATGAAGGAATTGCAAGTGACATGAGTAAATTTGCTGATGATACAAAAATAGGTCGTATAATTCATTCTGAGGAGGATACCAGTGAACTCCAGGAGGATTTGGATAAATTAATGTCTTGGTCTGAAAAGTGGCAGATGAAGTTCAATGTGGACAAGTGTAAGGTGCTAGTCGTTGGTAATGAAAATATCCCTCGAATTTATAAACTAGGTGAAGTTGAGCTTGATCATACAGAATGTGAAAAAGACTTGGGAGTCATGGTAAGCAGAAAACTAAAGCCAAGACAACAGTGCCTAAGTGTGCGCAATAAGGCTAACAGATTACTAGGATTTATTTCAAGAAGTATAAGCAACAGAAGTCCAAAAGTTATTTTACAGCTCTATACATCACTAGTGAGACCTCATTTGGATTATGCAGCTCAGTTTTGGTCTCCTTACTACAGGATGGATATAGATTCATTGGAGAACATACAAAGAAGAATGACTAAAATGATTTACAGTATAAGAAATCTCCCGTATGAAGATAGACTTAGAGCATTGAATCTCCACTCTCTGGAGAGACGTAGAATGAGGGGAGATATCATCGAGGTGTACAAGTGGATGATGGGCATAAACAAAGGAGATATTAATAAAATACTGAGGATATCGAACCAAGTAAGAACGAGAAATAACGGATTTAAATTGGATAAATTTAGATTTAGAAAGGACATAGGCAAGTACTGGTTTTCGAACAGAGTTGTAGATGCGTGGAACAATCTTCCGAGTAGGGTGATAGAGGCTAGGACCTTGGGTGGCTTTAAAAAGAGATTGGACAAATATATGAGTGGGAGGGGCTGGGTTTGATTAGTGTCGTGAGTACAGGAGTAAATTCTTAGGTAGTGGTGGTTTTGATAAGGACCTGCCTTGTATGAGCCAGTAGGCCTTCTGCGGTGTTCCTCCATTCTTATGTTCTTATGTTCTTAAGTTGCAGAAGCCAAGATACAGGTCCTAGAAGATGAGGTAATTATGCTAAAACGAGTTACAGGGCCAGTGTTCAGAAGAGACATGACATCTGAAGCAGGTACACCCCTATTAAATGAGGGGCCCAACCCCTATTAAATGATAGGGCCCTATCAGACCAGTAAGCAAGGTTGACGAATGAAGGGGAGAGCTGTTGGGCACAGTGATAGCAGTAAGTGAAGGGGGTGGTGCAGGCAGAGAAGATAAGAGGTCCCATGAAGAGGCACGACCAGGTCACCAAGAGTTCAGAAAATAATAAGGAAGATAATGGCAATGTACAAACGGGACAAAGAGACACAGAGGGAAAGATAATGGGAAGAGAGTGAGAGGTCAGTTTTTATTCATGGGCTTCAGAAGAGCATAGGGAAAACACACAATGAAAGATGGCAGAAAGGAAAACAAGAGATTGAAAACATTATAAAAAATAGTCGAAGAGGACATGACGGAGATAGTAAATTTTCAGAGAATAGGGTGGTACTCAAAGGGGAGAAATCGCCGGTCAAACTGATTCTCAAGACAGAAATGAAGCAGAATAGGATCATGCAAGAGAAGCCACGGATGAAGGAATTATCAGCATAGAAGAGGGTGTTCCTAGACAGTGACAGAGCAAGAAAAGAACGACAACAGCTGAGGGAGAGGACACAGAAACTAAAGGGGTTAGAAAAAGAGAAAAGGATAGAGTCAGCAGAGGACAACCAATCTGGGAATAGCAACAAGAGCAAACATACAAAGGACCACCCTCAGAACCCCACAGCCAAACAAACTATCCCAATGTAAACTACAATTCACACTCACAGCCCCAACTTCACACTATGTAGTAGAATCCCACAGAACCCTGCAGGTCCCCCACCCCCGTAACCCCCACAAACGCCCCAGAATACAGGGTTGGAGAGGAAACTGAAGGTATGGTACAACAACGCTTATGGAATAAAGAATAAATAAGAGTTGAACGAAAGAATCAATGAGGCATCACCAGACATTATAGCTCTCACAGTAATGATAACAGATACCATCTTTCCAACTGGATATCAAATCCTGGGGAAAGGCAGAGGAAGCAGAGGGGGGTGGAGGAGCGGCACTGCTCATCAAAAACCAATGGAATTTTGAGGAGCTGGAGAAAGGAGAAGCAAGAGACTACATAATAGGAACACTACAGTCTGAAGGTCCCAAGGTGGTAATTGAAGTGATGTATAACCCATCACAGAATAGCAGGAGGTCCAGATAATAATTTCCTGAGAGTAACAGAGCAATGGTTGACACTGGCTGAAGTGGCCAGAAGAGCCCATATGGGCAGAGCAAAGCTACTGGTTGCAGGTGACTTCAACCACAAAGAAATCGACAGAAAAACCTGGAGCGACATGGGGGCCCAGAAACGTTGAGGAAAAAGATGGTAGAGGTTGTTCTGGAAACACTCATTCATCAGCACGTTATGGACATTATTAGAGAGAGAGACTGGAACAAGTATTCACCTTAAGCAGTACAGATATTGAGGACATCACATATGAAAGGCACCTCGGAGCTAGCGATCACATGCTTCTGAGCTTTGAATACATAGTAGAGTTACTAGTGGAGAGGGCAGCAAGAAGGGAAGAGTGGAGGAAGCCAAACTACAAGAGAGGGGGCTAAACAGGCTTGAGGAACTTTCTGCACGAGGTTCAGTGAGACAGAGAAGTGGCAGGGAAATCAGTGAATGGAATGTGTGACAACATTATGTAAGGCAGCAGAGGAGAGGCTTGTACCCAAGGGTACAAGCCAAAACGAGCCCTTGGTTCACCCAGAGGTGTATAGAGGCCAAAACTAAATGTGCTAGAGAATGGAAGAGGTATAGAAAAGTATATAGAAAGTGAAAAGGTTTGCAACGAGATTAGCGCCGGAGTTAAGGGGCATATCGTACGAGGAGAGGTTAAGGGAAATCTCCCTAACGACAATGGAGGACAGGAGGGACGGGGGGACATGATAACATATAAAATACTTAGAGGAATCGACAAGGTGGACAGGGACATGATGTTTCAGAGATAGGACACAGCAACAAGGGGTCACAATTGAAAGCTGAAGACTCAGATGAGTCACATGGATGTTAGGAACTGTTTCTTCAGTCGTCACAGAGTTGCCAGGAAGTGGAATAGTCTGGAAAATGACGTAGTGGAGGCAGGATCCATGCATAGTTTAAAGACGAGATTTGATAAAGCTCGTGGAGCAGGGAGGAAGAGGACCTAGAAGCGACCAGTGAAAAGGCGGGGCCAGAAGCTACGAATCGACCCCTGCAACCGCAAATAGGTGAGTACACATACACATCAGGAGGAAAACAACAGTCAATGACCAGGTGATCAGGCTAAGGAAGGAAGGAGGAGAGATCACAAGAAACGACCGTGAAGTATGTGAGGAACTCAACATGAGATTCAAAGAAGTGTTCACAGAGGAGACAGAAGGGACTCCAGAAAGACAGAGAGGTGGGGTACACCATCAAGTGTTGGACACAATACATGCAACCGAGGAAGAAGTGAAGAAGCTTCTGAGTGAGCTAGATACCTCAAAGGCGATGGGGCCGGACAACATCTCTCCATGGGTCCTTAGAGAGGGAGCAGAGGCGCTATGTGTACCCCTAACAACAATCTTCAACACATCTATCGAAACAGGGAGATTACCTGAGGTATGGAAGACAGCAAATGTAGTCCCAAATTTTTAAAAAGGAGACAGACATGAAGCACTAAACTACAGACCAGTGTCACTGACATGTATAGTATGCAAGGTCATGGAGAAGATTATCAGGAGAAGAGTGGTGGAGCACCTAGAAAGAAATGAGCTTATCAACGACGGCCAACACGGTTTCAGGGACGGGAAATCCTGTGTCACAAACTGGAGTTCTATGACAGGGTGACAGCAGTAAGACAAGAGAGACAGGGGTGGGTAGATTGCATATTCTTGGACTGTAAGAAGGCGTTTGACACAGTCCCACACAAGAGATTAGTGTAAAAGCTGGAGGACCAGGCAGGATAACAGGGCACTCCAGTGGATCAGGGAATACATGTCGGGAAGACAGCAGCGAGTCATGGTACGTGGCGAGGTGTCAGTGGGCGCCTGTGACGAGTAGGGTTCAACAGGGGTCAGTCCTAGGACCGGTGCTATTTCTAGTATTTGTGAATGACATGACGGAAGGAATAGACTCCGAAGTGTCCCTGTTTGCAGATGATGTGAAGTTGATGAGGAGAATTCAATCGGACGAGGACCAGGCAGAACTACAAAGGGATCTGGACAGGCTGCAAGCCTGGTCCAGCAATTGGCTCCTGGAGTTCAGCCCCACCAAGTGCAAAGTCATGAAGATTGAAGAAGGGCAAAGAAGACCGCAGACGGAGTACAGTCTAGGGGGGCCAGAGACTACAAACCTCACTCAAGGAAAAAGATCTTGGGGTGAGTATAACACCAGGCACATCTGAGGCGCACATCAACCAAATAACTGCTGCAGCATACGGGCGCCTAGCAAACCTAAGAACAGCATTCCGACATCTTAATAAGGAATCGTTCAGAACCCTGTACACGTGTACGTTAGGCCCATATTGGAGTATGCAGCACCAGTTTGGAGCCCACACCTAGCCAAGCACTTAAAGAAACTAGAGAAAGTGCAAAGGTTTGCAACAAGACTAGTCCCGGAGCTAAGGGGTATGACCTACAAGAAGAGGTTAAGGGAAATCGACCTGACGACACTGGAGGACAGGAGAGATAGGGGGGACATGATAACGACATATAAAATACTGAGAAGAATTGACAAGGTGGACAGAGACAGAATGTTCCAGAGATGAGACACAGCAACAAGGGGACACAGTTGGAAGTTGAAGACTCAGATGAATCACAGGGATGTTAGGAAGTATTTCTTCAGTCACAGAGTGGTCGGGAAGTGGAATAGTTTGGGAAGCGATGTCGTGGAGGCAGGTTCCATTCATAGCTTTAAGAACAGGTATGATAAAGCTCATGACGCAGGGATAGTGACCCAGTAGCGGCCAGTGAAGAGGCGAGGCCAGGAGCTATGAATCGACCCCTGCAACCACTACTAGGTGAGTACACACACACACGAAAGACACTCCCACATATAAAGTCGCTAACATACAAAGTCACTCACACATACAATGACAGATATTCCCATATAGAAAAACTGACACTTATTCATACTAATTTAGACACTCACACCTACAAAAAAACACTTAAGTATACAGAGAGTGTTTCTCAAAAACACTTTCATCTTGCTCCCTCACATCATCGCTTCTCCCTTATGGCTGTCGTTCATTTTCTTATTTTTATTTTGTTTGCAGGTAATGCGTAAACTCAGGTGCAGTTGCAACACTTCAAGGATCTCCAACTTAACTTTCTGATATAAATGAGAAAAATATCACTATGTATAAACTTCAGGTATTGAGCAAGACTTTGAAACATCAATTTCCTTGCTAACTTTTCATCCGAATTCTTTAAATTATTGAGCAAAACTTCCTTTATAATAAAGCGGACAAAATTATGATGTTTTTGTAACAAGGTGTTTAAGTTAAACTTCCGAAAGAGTTTCTTTTCGGCCGTCCCGTTCAGTCTCATTATTTTCCTAACTAACTTTTTTATTCTTTTTCTTGACTATTCCTAAAAAGTAATTGCTTCTACAACTACTGAAAATTTATTTCTTTTGTAGCATTGAAAATTAGGTTGAGTAAATATTCTGTTAGTGGGATGGATTGTGAAGGACCTGCCTAGTATGGGCCAACAGGCCTGCTGCAGTGTTCCTCCTTTCTTATGTTCTTAAATACTTTTAAACTTTATTGTCAATATTCATCAAGATACTCTCGAGATGAAAGCTATTTCCATTTACAGATTTAATTTAATATCTTTATTTCTACAAGTACATGTACAAGGTATACAGACCATAGCCTGACATCAATGACATACTACTATATAGAAAACAGCTTGTTATACTGAGCATTTCGGACAAAATAGGTCAGCTTTTGTCCCAGGATGCGACCCACACCAGTCGACTAACACCAAGTTACCCATTTTATTGATAGGTGAATATAGACAACCTGTGTAAGGAAATAAGCCCAATGTTTCAATCCTCACCGGGAATGGAACCCAGGCCCCTCACCGTGTGAAGCGAGAGCTTTTGCCACCAGGCCACGGGCCAGCGTGGGTTTTGTTCTAGCCAAAGTAACTGGAAATTTTGCAGTAAATGGCTTGTTATTGTGTGTTAGCAAGATACAAGTTGCTGTTTATGGAATTTTATTGAGAAGACGTTCCGTCCAATATGGATTTTATGAAGAATATGCAACAAACAGCATATGTTAAGTAAAAAGGACACAAATGCAACTAATGTGACATTTTATTGTGGCAACGTTTCGCTCTCCAGGAGCTTAGTCAAGCCGTTACAAACAATACATGGACACACAGGGTATATATAGAAAAAAGGCATGTAGATGAATGGTTCAAAGAACCGACAAGTTGATAAATTAGACACATATGCAACACTTGGGTATCTTTATTGAGGAAACGTTTCGCCACACAGTGGCTTCATCAGTCCAATACAAAGTAGAAAGTTGTAAGGAGGAGGAGTTTGAGGTAATCAGTCCCTCGGCCTGGAGTCGATGTGTTCACTCCATCAATCTTGTAGTAAGTACAGCATAGGGCAAAAGAAGTTGCTTATATACTGTAGACAGGTGAGACGAAGCAGGAGGAGGCGGGGTCATAGTGGTACCATCCACTAGTCGAAGTAGGTCTTTCTCCAAACATAAGAACATAAGAATGGAGGAACACTGCAGAAGGCCTACTGGCCCATACAAGGCAGGTCCTTATCAAAACCACCACTACCTAAGAATTTATTCCCGTACTCACGACACCAATCAAACCCAGCCCCTCCCACTCATATATTTGTCCAATCTCTTTTTAAAGGCACCCAAGGTCCTAGCCTCTATCACCCTACTCGGAAGATTGTTCCACGCATCTACAACTCTGTTCGAAAACCAGTACTTGCCTATGTCCTTTCTAAATCTAAATTTATCCAATTTAAATCCGTTATTTCTGGTTCTTACTTGGTTCGATATCCTCAGTATTTTATTAATATCTTCTTTGTTTATGCCCATCATCCACTTGTACACCTCGATGATATCTCCCCTCATTCTACGTCTCTCCAGAGAGTGGAGATTCAATGCTCTAAGTCTATCTTCATACGGGAGATTTCTTATACTGTAAATCATTTTAGTTATTCTTCTTTGTATGTTCTCCAATGAATCTATATCCATCCTGTAGTAAGGAGACTAAAACTGAGCTGCATAATCCAAATGAGGTCTCACTAGTGGCTGGCTGACAGTCAGCCACTGAGCTAGCTGGCCCAGTGGCTTACGCGACGGTCTGGAGTTCTGAGACTCTCTGACCGCGGGTTCGAACCCCACCCGTAGTATGGTTTGTTTGCAATCGTGTCATTACGATTTCTTGGGTCATCTTCATGTCTCCAGATGTTTCTAGTCTTGCTCGTGTGGTATACAACCTGAAGTCCCACATAGGACTACTGGAGAGACAGCAATTTCTCCTGAAGCAACAACTTGAGCAGCACAAAGAAAGATGTGTAGAGCGTACCAATAGCAAGATTGTCACAAATTCTGAAAGCGAGTGTAAGGCTGATGAACAAGGTGGTGGTGGTGTCCTTACTTACGGCAATGACGAACCCAACAGCTGTGTTGATAACTATAGTGAGCATCATGCTGAGGGCAGTGTTGTCTATGATGTTAGTAATAGTTATGAATGTAATATCAGTGGTGATGCCGAGTGTGATGAGGGCAGTGGTTTCTATGTTAGTAATAGTGATGAGTGTCATATAAGTGGTGATGCCGAGTATGATGAGGGCAGTGGTTTCTATAATGTTAGTAATAGTGATGAGTTATATAAGTGGTGGTGCCGAGTGTGATGAGGGCAGTGGTTTCTATAATGTTAGTAATAGTGATGAGTCATATAAGTGGTGATGCCGAGTGTGATGAGGGCAGTGGTTTCTATAATATTAGTAATAGTGATGAGTTATATAAGTGGTGGTGCCGAGTGTGATGAGGGCAGTGGTTTCTATAATATTAGTATAGTGATGAGTGTCAAGTGGTGTGCTGAGTGTGATGAGGGCAGTGGTTTCTATAATGTTAGTAATAGTGATGAGGTCATATAAGTGGTGATGCCGAGTGTGATGAGGGCAGTGGTTTCTATAATATTAGTATAGTGATGAGTTATAAGTGGTGGTGCCGAGTGTGATGAGGGCAGTGGTTTCTATAATGTTAGTATTAGTGATGAGTGTCATAAGTGGTGATGCCGAGTGTGATGAGGGCAGTGGTTTCTATAATGTTAGTAATAGTGATGAGTCATATAAGTGGTGATGCCGAGGTGATGAGGGCAGTGGTTTCTATAATGTTAGTAATAGTGATGAGGTCATATGAGTGTGATGCCGAGTGTGATAGGAGGTTTCCTATAATGTTAGTAATAGTAGATGTCATAAGTGTGATGCCAGGAGTGTGATGGGGCAGTGGTTTTAATGTTAGTAATAGTGATGAGTGTCATATAATGTGGTGATGCTCTGTGTGATAGGGCCTAATAATGATTAAAAAT
>WNWK01029332.1:0-24513 GCA_009830355.1 Cherax destructor | reverse complement strand
CCTTCCTTTTTCCTTGAATCAATTTGATCACCATCTATTTGCCATGTGCTTTTGATTTTTACTGGTATTACAAATAAAGAAGCATTTGTAATAAACGACTTTTTATACAAAGAAAAATTTTCATTTTTCAGTTTTTTATTATATTAAATATTTTATTTTTTTATTAACACATCGGCCGATTCCCACCAAGAGGGGGCCCAAAAAGAAAAACTTTCATCATTTCACCCATCACGTTTGCCAGAAGGGTGCTTTAATACAGTTAAAACTGAAAAACATTTACCCCCCCCCTTGGGGCCGGCACTGTATTTCCCCATCTCCAGAACTAAAGCCCGGGCCTCCCGGGTTCCCCTGAATCCCTTCATAAATGTTACTTTGTCACACCCAACAGCACGTCAAGAAAAACCATACCCCCCCATTCACCCTATCAAAACGCCCACATGCTTGCGGGGAAATCCAACCCCCTCGCAAAAAATTTCCCTTTTACCCCCCCTCCAACCTTTCCTAGGCCACCCCCCCCGCCTTCCTCCACTACAGATTTAAAACCCCAACATCTTCTTTTCCTTTTCCACAGCCAAAAACCCCCTCAAAAACCCCCCCTGTCTCTGAAAATGTTTTTGGTAACCCCGCACCCCCCCAATTTCCAAACCCAATTTCTCATTTATTCAAAAAATTGCCCTCAGACATGACATCTCCACTGCCTCCAGCCTTCCCTCGTTGCAACATTCATCACCCATGCTTACACCCATATAAGAGCGTTGGTATAACTATACTTACATTCCCCTCTTTTATTTCCATGGACAAGGCTTTTTTCCCCACAGACCCGGTGCTCCACTCACCCTTTTCCTCATCACCCTATGATTCACCTCATCCTTCATAGACCCATCCGCCGACATGTCCACTCCCAAAATCTGAATACATTCACCCCCCCATACTCTCCCCCTCCAATCTGATATCCAATCTTTCACCACTTTTTTTATCCCATCACCTTACTTTTCCATATTCACTTTCAATTTTCTTCTTTACACACCCACCCATCCACCAACCTCTGCAGCTTCTCTTCAGAATCTCCCAAAAACAGTGTCATCAGAAAAAAGCACCGGACAACTCCCACTTTGTTTTTGCTTTTTATTTTAAACACCTCTTCCAAGACCTCGCATTCACTTCTTTTACAACCCCATCTAAAAATATATTGAACAACCACGGGACACACACACCCTTTGTCTAAGGCCCATTTTTACTGGGAAATAGTCCCTTCCCTCCTACACACTCTAACCTGAGCCTCACTATCCCAAAAAAATTTCATGCTTTAAACCTTCCTCCTATTCCATACCCTGCAACATCTGCCACATTGCCCCTATCTCCCTATCATACGCCTTTCCAAATATAAATGCCACAAAAACATTTTTCCCCCATCCAAATACTGTTCACCATATGTTTCATTAAACACTTGGTTCACACCCCTACCTTTCCTAAAGCCCCCTTTTTCATCTGCTATCCGCTTTCGTTTTACTCTTTAAATTTTTTCAATAATAATCTACCATACACTTTACCGGAATCAAAGACTTTTTCCCATAATTTTTTCACTTCTTTTTTTCCCCTTGCCTTTATAAAAGGAACAATACACCCCCCAACCGGTCCTTACCCTCTTCCATACATTTATTAAATAATAGCACCAACCACTCCAAAATTATATCCCCCCCTGCTTTTAAAATTTCTATCTTTATCCCCATCAACCCAGCCGCTTCCCCCTTTCATTCTATCCACTGCCTCACGAACTTCCCCCACACCCACAACTGGCTCTTCCCACTCCTACAAGATGTTATTCCCCCCTTTCCCTACAACCCCAAATCACAGCTTCCCCGTCTTCATCAACATTTAACAAAACCTCAAAATATTTTTCCATCTTCCCCATACCCCTTTAACTCCCATTTAATAACTCTCTCTCCTATTTTTAACTTAAACCATTTTTTCTATTCCTCAACTTTTAATCCATTCCAAAACTTTTTCTTTTTTAACAAAATTTGCTGATAACATCTCACCCCCTTCATCTGCTTTTTACATTGCTTCACCACTTTTTAACCCCTTTTTTCTCCATATACTCTTCCCCCCCTTGCATCACTTCTCTTTTTAAAACCCCATTAACTTTTTCCCCTTTCTTTTCTTTACATCATCATTCCACCAATCACCCCCTTTTCCCGCACCCCTCGCCTGTAAAAAAAATTGCTGAACATTTTCCACATTTTTAAAATCCCCATACATTTTCGACCCCCCTTTCCTACACTCACTAGCCCATCTATCCTCCAATAGGTTTAAACTTTCCCTAACTGCCCCCCTTTTATTTTAAAACCTTTACCTCTTTTACTTACTGATTCTATTTTTCCCTTTTATCCCATCTACCTTTTTCTCCCACTGTAGCATAACAAAAAGTGATCTGATATATCTGTAGCCCTCTAAAACATGTACATCCTGAAGTCTACTCAAAGTCTTTTATCTATCAATACATAGTCCAACAAACTACTTATTACGCCCACATCATATCTTGTATATTATTTACCCTTTTTTTCTTAAAATATGTTTTACCTATAACAAAACCCCATATCTAATAATCTGTGAAAAAACATATTTACACAAAATAAAGTATAGATAAAAGTCACAAGAAAAATCAAGTATTCGGTATTAAGTCGCTGATCTTCTAGTGTCACGAGGACATACCACACCTTGTCATGATATCCTCCTCCACCGTGTCCTCAGACACCTTGTTTGTTTTATGGACCTAGGGTTCCCAACACCTGACTAAAAGACTCAACGCTGTGTCACACGACACCTTCCCTTTGGCCAATGGCACCCCCTGTATCATAACCTTTCCCATAAAGTTTTTACCCCGGGTTATGACACCCCCCAAATACACGACTCAACCTGGCGGCCACCCACAAACTCCTGGATACATCCAAAACCCTGACACCCGGTTAACCCGGGTAACAATCTAGGAAACCCAAAACCGGGGTACATAGTAGATTTGTGACCTTGCCGCTCTTTGAGGCTATCACCAGACCACACTGCAGAGTCTGCAACTCTATGCAGGTCTGACGGGGAACCCAGTAGTATGTCGGGGGTTTTAGCACCACTGCAACCTAGAGGTTGATGACAACTCCAGTAGTATATCAGTGAGCTGGGGGAATCTCCAAAAGGGGAAAAGGGGAGTCTCGGACACTGTCGCCAAACCGGGGGCAGCAAACATCAGGTCTGATGACGAACCCTTTACTGCCGGGGGGGAGGTAATTACCCAACCCATTTTTGTAGGGGGCAAAACTGGTTTAGTGCTTCCATTATAAAAAAAAAATTTGATTGGGGAATAAAAAGTCATGTTCATGCCAGAGAATAAGGATTTGTGGTTTTATTTCATTTTTGTGAGGTGTTTTTATCCACTAACATTTTTTTTTTTTAGTAGTCTTTTTTTACTAACATTTAAAAGGGAAAATAACTAGCAAAATAGACAGACAATTAAACAGTTAATTGTGGGACTTAATTTTTATCTTGAGTTTTTTAAGAAAAAATTATAGGAAAAGGGAAAAAGAAAATAGCATACCTACTGTATACATTCATAGTGTAGTAATTTTTTACGTGAAGTTATAATGGCCTCCGGGGTATGGAAAATTGATTGATTAATATGTGTTTTGGGAAAATGAGAAAGTGAAATTTGCTTTGAAAAAACCCTCTTTGAGAAAGGAATGAATATCCTGGTAGCTTTATAAGAATGCTGGTAGCCAGTGAGATTATTAATTATTATTATATAAAGATGTGGAAGAGGTGTAGAGGAATAAAAATAATCAATTTTTTTTTCCCTCAGAGAGAGTGCAGTTGAGTTGTTGCTGGTTTGAAGGAATATTTTAAGGATGCTTGGACACAGCTACTTTCAAATTTGAAAGACCACAGTATGCGGAAGTTTTGAACAAAATAAGAACAAACAAGCCAGTGATATTTATGGTTTCATCCATCTTATTAGATTGTTCGGTAAGAAGCTGTTTGTTTTGTCACCGTATGGGAAATAAATTGGTTTTAATATAATATGCATATGGTTTTCTTTTATTTTTTTCAAAAATGTTATTTATGGCAACAGAATGCCAGTCCATTAAACCATGTAAGAGCTTTTAGGATTTATTAATTCCTGTAGTATAGTAAGTAACATGCTTGATCAGTATGATGGCAGTTTGAATCTGCAAGATTCCTCCTCTTCATCTCATTTTTAATAGTTGTACATGTTTATTCTTCTAAATTTGTCCGGGAATTTGTTTTATAGCTATAGATGCACACCATTTTCTTGCTAAATCATTTTTTTTACTAAAAGGATTTTGAAAATCTGAAGGCTACTCTCTGATATGCTTTGTTTATTAAACCACAAAATTTTATATTCCCATACAGTTCGACTAGGACAAATGTTGCTATACTCAACTTGATGAAAAGAGTGTTACTCTTCTAAATTTCCACTTACAGGACTTCAAGGTATGTGCTCTTTTTTCTTATCTGTTGATGAATGTTTAGCTTTATTATTTTTGTTGCCTGGAAATTTCTTTTCTCCTAGGGGTCACCATTTAAAGTCTTCTTTCATAATTCACTCCCTTTTCAAGTGTCAAAAATAAAATCAGTAGCACTTGAAAAATTTTCTGAATAATTCTATAGTGGTATCATCATCTCTGATTACATGCTTAAAATTAGATGTAAGTTAAAGGCAAAAATGAAATTGCTTACATGTGGTAAAAAGTTAATTTACAGATTTACAGTGAAAAATATGGAGACATATTACAGTATCCAAGACTATGGAAGGCCCAGGAGTATCCCCGGGAAAGTTATGTAACAATGTGTGGTGAGGACAAACTTGGTGATCTGTTAGTGTTAATTACTAAATCTTGGTGTTATTCCATCGGGACCCTAGAGCTATAAGTGATTTTTTTAAAGTGTATTTCAAAAAATGTATGCTTGTGGAAATCACCTGTCCAAAAAAAATTATGATTGGGGAAGAGCAAGACTAGAAAATACTGCAAGTTGAATCAATTCTGTACAGTTTTTTAAAATAAAGATTGGTAACTATTGGCAGTCTGGCTGAAGATTTAGGTCTATTCTGTTTGTTAATTGAAAATTTTTTGTTTATATTTGTATTCCATTTTTCAATACTTTGTTGTGTATATTTTAAATGAAATTTTTGGAAATAAGCTGAACCAGTAAACAAGTGATTAATGGGGTACTGTTACTAAAGTTTTGATTATTTAACTTGAAAATTACTAGAGTATGTAGAATTTTTTAGCGTGTCATTACAATTTTCTTTTCCACACCTACAAACTGATGAAGGCAGTGTTTGTTCACTGGAATTTCAGTCTGATGTAAGTACTTTTTTTTTAAATAGGCAAATTGTTGGAAAAATTTGAGAAGAGAAAGTGCTTAGGTATAACCTCAAGAATTAGTTACCCACAACTTTTTGTAACATAAACGTATTCAGTGCAGTTAGAAATAGGTTAGTGTATGTGATGTGAAGACTCAAGGGACTCCATCCAGAATTATAAGGTTGGCACTATGATTGTTGCTCTGTTTCTTGCCTGTCTTTTTTTAGCTTTTTTAAATACTCAAAGCCAACAGTGCTGACATGAATTTACTTTTGGTGGGTTTCAAGAAGTTATTTTTTGAGAGGTGATACATGTGTGTATATGTATATAAATATAAAATATATATGACACAGAAACCCAGAAAATAAGTACACTATATTTTGGCCCTCTTCAGCATTAAGAAATATGTACAAGGGCTGAAGCTTGTATACAAAGGCAAGTCATTGACTAAGTCAGATGGGAACAAGTGGTTACAGGCATGGGTAGTTATAGTATCAGGTTTCCATTGGTCTTATGAACTGTTGAAATTGGGCACAATGCAGTCATAGTTAACTTGAGCATTTTGGTTTCATATGTACAATTGGCTAACATAATAGAAACATCCAAATTATAATATTTTTAATTTATAGTTATGATTCTTAACCATGCTGAGAACTATTTTCATAATAACTAGACAGAGAACAAATTTTATTTATAAATACAAGATTCTTGAATTGACTAAAATTTTGCATCACTTTCCCAAATTTTTCAACATCTATAAGGAAAATCTTATGCTATAACTACCTTTACCCTTTCCCCCTTTTCCTTAAGGCATATAACCTCCTTTTATACCCCCTTTTCATTCTTTGTACACTTTTAATCTGAAGATGGCCTTTTATTGGGCTGAGATGTGAAACTTGTTCATGTTGTTTTTTTTACTGTGTTCATTTTGTGTTTTTGACCAGTGTTTATTAAAGTTATAAGCATTTTCCTTTATTAATTACATTAAAAAGAAAGTAGTGAAAAAAAATCAGCAATAGGTTGCTTATAAGATTTGACGTTTATAAATGCATTTTTTTTAACATTAGTTTTGGGATCAAGTTTCAGATGTCCTATTTTTTTACTTAAAAAATTTCAGTCATCCATTCACTTTGTCAAAGGGTTTGTTGAAAAAATTCAGTGGTAAAAAATAGAGACAAAAGGATAAAAAAAAGTACTGAGAACTAAAGGGAAAAGGTTTGTGCTGATACATTTGTTTGAATGTTGGTTTAGGTTGTTTTAACAAAAATTTTTTTTTTGATCTAATTATAATTACCAAGTCAGACCCATGGGCCCGGGGGGCCGGAGTCTGATTTTTGGAATATTTTTGGGGTTAGATCAAGTCAAAAGTGAGGTGTTAGCATAACCCAAAATTCAACAGTTTTTTGTTAATGTATCTAGTTTACAGCATTGAACCTTGCTTCAGTTATACTCAGTACTTGTTTTTATTATCCTTACTGTCTACTTTTTCAACCACTGATTTACATGCACCCATTTTCTTCATTTTAACCACTGAACAGGATGATTGAAATTTCTTAAGGGAATAAACAGGATATTTAAAACCTGATCAAATCTAATGCTATATTTGTGTTGAAATTTTTTAAATTTTTTGCATTTTTCCAGTCTATCCTACATAAGGGGTTTTTCATTTTTTTAAAGGGAAATTTTTTATATACAGTGGCCCCGGGTTTTGGGGGAAAAATTTTTTCCAGAATTCTGTTCGTGCCTTTTTCCAAAACGAATTTGTTCCCAAATAAAATGTGTTAGATTAGTCATTTCAGACCCCCAAAATACAATTACAAAAGCTCTTCAAAAATACACTTGCATAATTGTTTGAGTTTGGAGGTGAACGAAAACCGGGGGTCCACTGTATACTACATTGAAAAAAAGCCAATATCAATGTTCTCCGAAATTTTAAAGCATGATGCTTTTTCAACCATTTTTAAAAATAACATTGATGTTTTTTTTTTTAATAAAGGGGAAATGTCAAGAAATTTTACATAAGATGGTAATAAAATTTTTTTTTTTGATTATTCTTTATCTTCTGGGGGAGTGTTCCCTTTAGTTTTAAAAGGTTTTGTGATAAAATTTCCCTTTTTTATGTAGTAGTGTTATGGGGTTTGTTATTTATCAGTGCTGGGTGACCTGCAGACTCGGGCAGCCGGGCATACTGAGACTAAATTAAGGACTCATCATTTTTTGGGGGTTTTGGGAAAAAAATTTTGAGTTGCTTTCCAGTTACTGAAGTGTAAATATAAAAATTTAAAATTTTTTTTTTTTTTTTGGTTTCTTAAATCACAACTTGTGTTCATGTCAGAAGAATTCAAAGATAAATTGATAACAGATTTTTAGTTTTATAAAGCTGAATGACTTGGAAAAGACTTTTATATAAGCAGCTAGTCTTTGTGAATTAAGGTTCCAGCATTTACTGATCATTGGAGCACTTGTCTACTTTGAGACAACATGAGACTTAATTCAGAAATTCTTAAGGTCAAAACAACTGCAGAGTTTAGCCCTTCTATGAACAAAAAAGGGAAATTAGTTTTTAAAACTCTGAAGCAAGCCAGAATTTTACATCAAAGTTAGTGATCATTTGCTCACAACTCTAGGAATCCATTAAAATATGAATAAAAAAAAACAGAAATATTTATACTTCTCCCTTTTTTTAAAAAACTTACTAGTGTCATTTGTTTAAACCCTTTAACTTTTTTTTAAAAAACACAACTGATTTTCTTTTTTTTTTTTTTTTTTCTTTTTTTTTTTCTCATACACACTCCCCCCCCCACCCCCCCCCTACCCCCCCCTTTTCCCCTGCAAACCCCTTCAGCCACATATAGGTGAGTACATTCATTAATTTACATATTTTTAACCCCCATGTTATCCCTGCCAAGACAGGGTGACACAAAAAAAAGACATCCATCACAGTTTATTCAGTTGCCATTTTTCCCAAAAATTAGCTGAAATCACAGTCAGATTCCCCTTTTGGTTACATCATTGCAGGTGCCCCCTTTACCACCTCCAGAACCGGATCTGGAATTGGTTCCCCAAAAATTTCCCCTTTATGAGAGCTCCCTTGCTCACACTCCAGCACTGCCATTAAAACCAGTTACCCAAAATTCCAACACACCCCACACAAGCCTACTGATGCTCAAGCCCCTAAACTCATTTTTTTTTTTCCATGATGACCCCTACCCCTCCCACCACAAATTTATGCCCCCTCTTCATTAAGTAGCCCCTCCTTCCTCTAAAATGTCCAAACTTTTCCCCCCCCAGCCCTCTGTATGATAGTCATACCACACATTGCTCTCAAACATGAGGTCCCCACTGTCTCTGGCCCCCTTTTGCTGCACCATTCAAAACCCATCCCTTTGGGCACTCATGTGAAAGTGTTAGGAGTGGGTGGAGGAAAATGGTTTTTGGGACCTGACGAGCTTTTGGGGGTGTCCCCCCCGGAGCAAATTTAAATTTGGGAAAAGGGGTTCAGGAAACTTTTAAAGGGACTTGAGTCCTGGAGGGGGAAAACAATGCCTGCATTTTTTAAAGGATGGGTTTGGGATATTTGCTTTTTGGGAGCGACATCTGAACCGTCATATCTGTGTGCCCCCAAAGACAATTATGTGTGAAATGATGGTTAAAGATTTTTTTTTTTGGGGCAGCCTGTCTTGGGGGGAGACAGCCAATTTTTGAAAATATATTTTATATATGTATATAAAAAATGTTTTGGGAACCTACAGGCCCAAATTTAAATGTACCCTTAGAGGGGGGGAAGGTCAACTAGTGTGTATAATGGGTTTATTGGAGATCATTTTTGAAGATTGAATGTCTGAAGGGGAAGGAACCATAGCCAAACTGTGTAGAGATGTTAATTATAGGTATTTTTTTTTTTAACCACCAATACTTACAAATTCTGAAAATTAACAATTTTAAGAGAAATTTTTCAAAAATTGTGTTTGTAAATAAAATCGTTTTTAAGTTTGTGTCCTTGTCGGGGGCAAAAGCTATTAGTTGGCCTGTTTGTTTCCTTTGTCATTTTGACTGTCCTGTACCCCCCATCCAGTTACTGGCCAATCACAATGGTGGTTTACCTGACTTTTTTTAGTGTTGTTCCCCATCCACATTTTAATTTCTAAATGCAAATAAAGGTGGGGGGAGGGTTTATTATGGTTTTTTAAAAGTGGCTTTAAAAATTTTTTTTTACTAGTTAAAATAAAAGATGAGAAGTGACACGAGACAAAAAGTAGCAACATGAGATAAAGTAGAAAAGGAGACAAATTTTTTCATATAAAATTTTGTCATTTTTTAAAGAGTGTTTTTGTCTAGTTGTGATGTTATGAGGGCATTTCCTTGAATCTTCTATCTACACTTGTAAGATGACTTATTTTTAAGAAATTTTCACAGTATTGTTTTATAGAACATGAAACCGGGGGAAAAATCAATAAAAAAAATATACCAACATCTTGGTTTTCATTTTTTTGCTCCTAAGTTTGTGGTACATACGATTTACTCTAAAAATATACGTACTTATATTGCAGTTTTTTTCTTTGCCTTTATAATTTGTGTAAGAATTTTGTAGTGGCTAAAAAAGTGACATTTTTTTGCTTTTTAAAGGGGGTTTTTTAAGTGAATTAAAGGGCCGAACCAGTGGGGGAAAAAAAAGTAAGACCTTTATCAAACAGACCAATATAAGGGTATTGGGTAAATGACCATTAAACTGACCGACAAATCTGAGAATATTGTATGGGGTTGCCCAGTAGAATTATTAATGTAGCAAACCAAGTCTACTGCATCAGGTGGTTTCCATGTGGGCTTCTAAAGGGGCCACAATGAAGCAAAAGTCCATTTCAATGCCATTAGGGGCCCTTTTCTAGAGCCTGTCTTTTTATTGTTTTTGGGGGAACTTTAAAAAACTTTCCAAATTTTTTCCCCAAAACAGTTGTTTTTTTTTTATAAAAAACTTTATAGTTTTTAACAATGCCCCCCTTTAGCAAGTGACGGGCAAGAAGCAGGGAATTTGAGAGTTTTAAAAAAACTTGAACTACGAATATAAAAGAGTTGGGAGTTTTTGGCACAAGGGAGGGAATGTGGTGAAGAGCAAAAACCCATAGCCCCGGACATCAGGGGGAAAATACCTATTTAAAATCATCTATTCAGCAAAAAAGGAAGGAAAATTATTGTATTTTTACTGTTTTTTTAGAAGTTTTCCCTTTTTTTTTTCAGGACTGTAATTTATTCTACTGTACTGTATTAGTTTTTTCTTAGACACCCCAGAGTGCAGCAGACTAAGCTGTTGCATTGGGTATGGTTCAGTCTGGTAGTCCATTACTGCAGCGAATCCTCTGGGGACTAGTCCCTTCAGTGCAAGGGGGTTTTCATTTAAGGAAAAAACCCCTTTTTCCCCTATAGTCTGTTGCACTGAGGTACAAGTAATTTTTAAAACGATTTGAGGAAACCCCAAAAAATTTTTAAATTTTTTGATTATATTATTAGGCAGGTAAATGTAGGGGTTTTTTACCCCCACTGTCCATGCACACCTAGCAGTAAATTATTTTTTTTTTTTAACATTTCCATTCCCCCCAAAAGGGGGGGGGGCCCAAAAAAAAAAATTTCATCATTCACTCCCTCACTGTCTTCCCGAGGGGTGCTTTACACTACAGTTACAAAACTGCAACATTAACACCCCTCCTTCCAGAGTGCAGACACTGTACTTCCCATCTCCAGACTCAAGTCCGGCCCAAGCCGGTTTCCCTGAATCCCTTCATAAATGTTACTTGCTCACTCCAACAGCACGCGTCAAGCATTAAAAACCATTTGTCTCCATTCACCCTACCAACACGCCACACATGCTTGCTGGAAGTCCAAGCCCTCGCACACAATATAATATAATATAATAAAAGAAGCGCAAACCTACAAGGGTCATACAGCCGCAGCAGGGGCAGGGAATAGTTCAGGATTATAGAATAGCAAGGGTGGAGAAGACAACAGAGGGAGAAGTTATGGAAAGAGCTCTATTATTATTATTATTATAAAGAGCCCTTATTATTATTATTTTATAAAGAGCTCTATTATTATTATTATAAAGAGCTTCCTAACATTATTATTATTATTATAAAGAGCTTTAACATTATTATTATTATAAAGAGTTTCCTAACAGTAAACCTCTTTAAGGGGGCCTTTGACGTGGTAAAGAGGGCTACACTGGTCTGAGGAATTGGACCTTTTTGTCTTCTTCCACCACCCACTACCCCAACTCCCTCCCTTCCCATCTCCCCATCCTCCCTTTTCCCTTTCCTCCTCCTCCTCCTCATCCCTCCCTTATTTCCTTCCCAGTTTTACCTGGGAGTCTCTTCTCAGGCATTCTAGTTCCTAGGTAGGGGAAGGGTATCGTAGTCCATCCCATTCCGTTGAGGTCCTTTGGGGCGGTGAATGTAGTTTGGCCGTAACCCGACGCCTCTGGGATGTCCTTGATCCTCTCGGTCACTCCGGGGTGGCTTTGGTATCTTTCGGGCGACGGTGTATCTCTCTGGAGGCCACCTTTCGGATTCCGGGTGGTGGCCGAAGGCGGTATGCCTTAGGCGTGATGTCCGGCCGCTCTCTTCTTTGTCCGCCGCAGATGGCTCGTGGATGTGAGGTTGCTGGTCCTGGACAGCTGGTTTACTGGCGTGTATGGGTGGCAGGGTATGCACGGGTCTCCATGCAGCAATCTGCACTACTATGTGCTGAGGTCCTCTTGGGCACGGAGGGGGACTTCCAGCTCCCTTTCATTCCTCCTAGGACCTATTCTCCACGCCCCTTTTATTCTTTTTTTTATTTTTATTTTCTTTCTTCTTTCTTTTTTTCTTGAAAATAAAAGAAAGAAGTAACCTAACCATGGCTGACCCCAACTATAACTCACTACCCTCGGGCTCCCTTCCTGATACCGCACTCAGTACTGACCCCTGCCCTCTGCTAACGGATGACTCTTTTTTGGACACTTCTCATGCCCTGTACCTCTGTTGGCAGCTAATTATTACCTGCTTCAGGTACCGGGTCCCGACTGCCCTTTCGATACGTCTGACCTCGCTTCTTCTCCTGACCTTGATTCCGCTTCTCCGACGGTAGCGGCAATTCGCACCGCCGCCCGTCTCCCATCGGACCACCCCGGTCCCACAAAAATCACCAAGACCCACACACGACGATCTCGACACTCCCTCCTGCTCATCGCATGAAACGACCAGCCTGCCACTCACTCCCCTTAAACTCTCTCTGTTTTTAAAACTACCAATGGACAAAGTTTTTTACTCTTCGCCCAACTTCTCACATAAGGAGCCGCCTAGACTGGACCGCATTGAACGATTTCTGAATTGCAACGAAATCATTTATCTGAGAAACGCTGAAGTGTCATGGAGACCAGATACCCTGTTTGTTTATGATATAGAATGGGAACCACTCCTGTTCCTGATAATAGATGAACCACTCCCTGTTTATGATACAGAGGAACCACTCCTTTTATGATACAGATGGGAACTACTCCCTGTTTATGATACAGAGAGGGAACCACTCCCTGTTTATGATACAGAGTAAACCACCCCTGTTTATGATACAGAGTGGGAACTACTCCTGTTTATGATACAGATTGGGAACCACTCCCTGTTTATGATACAGAGTTGGGAACCACTCCCCTGTTTATGATACAGAGGAACCACTCCCTGTTTATGATACAGAGGGGAACCACTTCCTGTTTGTTTATGATACAGAGTGGGAAAACTACTCCCTGTTTATGATACAGAGAGGGAACCACTCCTCTGTTTATTATGAGAGGGAACCATTCTCTGTTTATGATACAGAGTGGGAACTGTTCATGATACAGAGAAATCACCCTCTTCATTTATGATTCAGAGAGGGAAACCACTCCATGTTTATATACAGAGGAGGGAACCACTCCTGTTTATGATACAGAGGGAAACTATTCTCCTGTTTGATGATTCAGAGAGGGAACCACTCCTCGTTTATGATACAGAGAGGGAACCACTCCCTGTTCATGATACAGAGAGGGAATCACTCCCTGTTTATGATTCAGAGAGGAACCAATTCTCTGTTTATGATACAGAGAGGGAACCACTCCCAGTTTATGATACAGAGAAGGAACCACTCTGTTCTATGATTCAGAGAGGGAACCACTCCCTGTTTATGATTCAGAGAGAGGAACCACTCCCTGTTTATGATTCAGAGAGGGAACCACTCCCTGTTTATGATACAGAGAGGAACCATTCCCTGTTTATAATACAGAGGGAAACTACTCCTGTTTATGATTCAGGGAGAGGAACCACTCCTGTTTATGATACAGGCAGAATCACTCCTCATTTATGATTCAGAGAGGGAACTAGTCCTTTTTATGATACAGAGGAACCACTCCCTGTTTATGATTCAGAGAGGGAACCACTCCCCGTTTATGATACAGAGGGAACTAATTGGTTTGTGATACAGAGTGGGAACCACTCCCTGTTTATGATACAGAGAGGGAAACTAATTTCGTTTATGATACAGAGAGAGGGAAAACTACCCTGTTTATGATACAGAGAGGGAACCACTCCCTGTTTATGACAGAGAGGGTTCACCCCCTGTTTATGACACCCGATGGGATCCAGTCTCTGGAGTCTTGATCTACATAAAGTAAATGTAAAATATGAATTGGACTAATATTCGTGTGTAGTGACGTAAATACCGCTCAGTGGAGTGTGACAAACACCTGCTAGAACTTCTGTTAAAACCAGTTAGTTTTTTTTGCGCTACTGCTCACAGGATTATAGCTGGTACATACTAATTAGCCGCTGATCAAAACCAAATCTTCTTGACATATCTACAGAATGTTAGGTAAGGGACATAGGTAACCAATGTGACATTTTATTGTGGCAACGTTTCTGCTTTTCAAGGGTTTTGTCAGACTAGAGAGCGAAACGTTGTGATCAACAAACGCTTCATTTAATAATCGTGCTGATTTCACTTAATATCGTCGGTAATTCTACCATTATTACTCCATCTACAGGATGTAGACACGTTCAAGAGTATAAACACACTGAGGTGTGTAGTTCACAAAATATCTTTACAGTTATCGAGAACAACGAGTTCAAGGCAACATCATTAAACACGATACTGAAATATAAGTAATTTTATACTTAAGACGAAATATATTGTAAGTAACCAACATTTTATGATTACTGCCTGAAGCAAAGATGAAGGAAGACTCATAAATGAAGCAAATTGATACAACCGTAGTGGGGCACACCCATACTATATGATAAATATATATAGACAGGAGAAAGAAGGTATCCCCTAGTGGATGTTCTGGGGTCAACGTTTCCCCCAAGGGGTCCATGACCAGGCCTCAGAGGAAAAGAGTTATATTTAATCAAAAATACCCCAAACAACTTTTTGTTCAAAGATTTTAACTTGTTGAATTATAGTCCTCATAGTTCACAAATATATTCCCATAGTTGTAATGCTTAAATATTGGTAAACTAAGTGTCAACAAAGGGTTCACATCTTTGAATACTTACAGATCTTATTTTATTTTTTTATTAACATCGGCGTTTCCCAACCAAGGCAGGAGGGCCCCGAAAAAGAAAAAAATCATCATTCACCCCATCACTGTTCCTAAGGGGTTTGGCTTACACTAAAAATTTTAAAAACCCAACATTAACACCCCTTTCAGAGTGCAGACACTATACCCCCATCTCCAGACCAAGTCGGCCACCCGGTTTCTAAATCTTTTCCCAATAAATGTTACCTTGTTCACACCCAACAGCACGTCAAGTATTAAAACTATTTGTCTCCACACTCCTATCAAATACGCTACGCTGTTTACCCTTCCCCTCCCCCCCAACCTTTTCCAGACCGACCCCCACCCCCCCCTCCTCCACTACAGATTTATACACCCCTCATTCTATTTTTTCCCCCCCTCTCTACATGTCCAAACCACCTCAACAACCCCCCCAACCCTCTGGGAAAAAAGTTTTGGCAATCCACCTCCTCCTAATTTCCACACTACGAATTCCCCTGCATTATATTACACCCACATTGACCTCAGACATGACATCTCCACTGCCTCCACCTTCTCCCTGCTGCAAATTCCCACCCATGATTCACACCATATAAGAGTGTTTGGGATAACATACTCATCCTTCCTCTTGCTTATACGGACAAAGTTCTTTGTTTCCACAGACCCTGTACCATTACCCTTTTTCCCCCATCAATTAATGATTCACCTCATCTTCAAAAACCCACGTCCACTCCTAAATATCTGGGAAATTTTTTACCTCCCCCCCATATTCTCCAATCTGGGTATCCAATCTTCATCACCCAATCTTTTTTTTATCCTCATCACCTTACTCTTTCCTTTTTTTCACTTTAATTTTTTTTTTTACATACCCTACCAAACTCATCCACCAACCTCTCCAGCCCCCTTTAGAATCTCCAAAAGCACAGCATCATCAGCAAAGAGCAACTGTGACAACTCCCACTTTGTGTAAGATTCTTTTTCCTTAACCCCACACCTCTTGCCAAGACCCCGGGATTCACTTCTCTACAACCCCATCTATAAAATATATTGAACAGCCACAGACATCACACATCCTGTCTAACCATTTTACTGGGAAATAATCCCTCCTACATACTCAACCTGAGCCTCACTATTCTCGTTAAACTCTTTTACTGGGCCAGTAACCACCCCCCATACACCTGAAACATCTGCCACATTGCTGCTTTAAACATTTCTATCTTTTTTCCCATCATTCCCAGTGCCTTACCCCTTTCATTCTACCCACGCCTCACGAACTTCCCACACTCACAACTGGCTCTTCCACATTTCTACAAGATGTTATTCCTCCGCCCATATACAAATCACAGTTTTCCTTTTTTATCAACATTTAAAAATTTCCCTCAAAATACCCTCCATCTTCCGATACCTCTAATCCATTTAATAACTTCTCCCCTGTTTTTAACTATCAAATCCACTTTCCCCTAGGCTTCCTCAATTTATTAATCTCACTTAAATAGGCAATTTAGTGAACCCCTATTTAATGACATAGCCGGTGGGGGCCAACACCACACTGTAGACTTGAAATTTTTTATGTGTGACCGTCGATCCAAACCCACGATCAGTAGAGTTTTTTATCTCTATTTTTAAATTTTCTTATTATTTTTCCTTTTTTTTTATTTTATATTAATTTGATGTTTGACATGTTTAGATCTGATTCTTATAAATGATTTTTCCCTGTTTTTTGCATATTGCTTTGATGAGGGAGTAAGTTAATTCTGAAACTAGTCAAAGTAATGTTCCAAAACAGTGCTGCCCCCCCCCCCCCCCCCCCCCCCCCCCACCCCTCTTTTTTATAAATTAAGTTCTTCTAAAATTTTCACGTTAAGACATATTTTTTATTTATGTTAAAGTAAAAATTAATAATTTGTACCAAAGAACCTTAAAAAACTTACCTAACCTTATTATAACAAGGAATTTAATTTAGCCTAATCCTAGTAAATATATTTTAGATAAGTTTAAAAATAATTTAATAAAATCGTGTTTTATCTTTGCACGACACACACACACACACACACACACACACACACACACACACACACACACACACACACACCCCACAACACACAAAACACACACACACACACACACACACAAAACACACACACAAACACACACACACACAAACACAAACACACACACACGCACACCATATACGTCGGGCCCATACGGGAGTATGCAGACCAGTTTGGAACCCCACCGGGTCAAGACGTAAAAAAGTGAAAGTGAAAAGGTTTGCAACAAGCTAGCCCCGAGCTAAGGGATTGTCCTACGAAGAAAGAGGGAAATCGGCTCAGAAACTAGAGGACAGGGGGGTTGGGGAAGACATGATAACGACATATAAAATACTGCGAGGAATAGATAAGGTGGACAGAGACAAGATTTTCCCAAAGGAGGGGAAAAGAAACAAGGGTCACAATTGGAAGTTGAAGACCCATGAGTCAAAGGGATGTTAGGAAGATTTTCAGTCATAGAGTTGTCAGGAAGTGGAATAGCCTAGAAAGTGACAAAAGCAGGGAAACCATACATAGTTTAAGACGGGGTTTTGGGATAGCCTGAGCAGGGAGAGAGAGGCCCTAGTAGCACCAGTGAAGAGGGGGCCCAGGAGTGGGACTGACCCTTTGCAACCACAAATAGGTGGGTACAAATGGGTGGGGTACACAGACACACACACAAAAAAAACACACACACAAATGCAGATGGTATAACAAATAAATGTGAGGAGGGCATGAAAGAATAAAGGAGACATGCCCAGACAAAAAGAACCACAGAAATGAAACTAAACGGGATGATAATAGTAATTTTTTCACCTGATATCAACCAGGAAAGATAGAGGAGCAGGGGGGGAGGAGGAGTTGCACTGCAAAATTTTTAAAACCCGTGGGATTTGAGGAAGTGGAAGGAATGGTGGGAAAGGGCGAAAGGGGCTCTAGTAGGAACATTCAGTCAGAGCCAAAGGGGTAATTGTTGTAATGTACAACCCACACAGAACTGCAGAAGGCCAAGATGAATACGAAAAAAAAGAGCAATGGTAGAAAACCCCGCTTAGTGGCCAGAAGAGCCCACATGGGGGGAGCAAAAAATTTTAGTTATGTTTATTTCAATCACAAGATTGACTGGAAAAACCCGGAGCCCCATCGAGGTCCTGAATCAGGAGGCAAGATGATGGGTGTGGGACTGGAAACCTCATGATCAAATGTTTGAGACACTATCAGAGAGAGAGGTGGGGGATCCAGCAAGACTGGGGCCTAGTATTTACCTTGAGTAGTTCCGGGAAACGAGGATATCACGATGAAAGGCCCTTGGGGCTAGTGATCATTTGGTTCTGCATTTTGATTATATAGTTGAGCTACAAGTGGGGGAGGAAGGGAAAAGGAAGGGGAAACGAAACACAAAAGGGGGAATTTTTAAACATGAGGAACTTTCCCACAAGACGTTCAGTGGGAGAGAATTGGCAGGAAAATCAGTAAAGAAATGATGGAATAAGTGACAACCAATGAAAGAGGCAGAGGAGAGGTTTTGCCAAGGGAACAGAAGTAACGAAAAACCAGAAGAATCTTGGGTTTACCCCAAAAGGGGTAGGGAGGCAAAACTAAGTGCACTAGAGAATGGAAAAAGTACAGAAGACAAAGGACCAGGAAAATAAAAATATTAGCCGAAGAGCAGAAACGAATATGCACAGGTAAGAAGGAGGTCAAAGGGCAATACGAAATGATATTTCATCAAAAGTCAAGTCGACCCAAAGCTGTTGTATAGCCACATCAGGAGGAAAACAACAGTCAGACCAGGTAATCAGGCTGAGGAAGGAAGGTGGGAGTTCACAAGAAGACCCAAAAGGTATGTGAGGGGCTCAACATGAGATTTAAAAAATATTTACAGAGGAGACAGGAAGGACCCAGGAATTAAAAATAGAGGTATATCAACAAGTGCTGGATGAATATACACAACCAAGGAGGAGGTGAAGAAGTTGTTATGTGAACCCCGAACCTCAAAAGCGGTGGGACCTGACAACATTTCTCCATGGGTCTAGAGAGGGAGCAGAGATGTTATGGCTTAACAAAAAACCAACACTTCCATTGAAACTGGGCAATCCCCTGTGGAAGATAGCAAATGTAGTCCAAATTTTTAAGAAAGGAGACAGACACGAGGCATTAAACTACAGACCTGTGTCACTGACGTGTATAGTATGCAAAGTCATGGAGAAGATCATCAGGAGGAGAGTGGTGGAGCACCTAGAAAGACACAAGCTTATAAACGACAACCAGCACGGTTTCATTGAAGGAAAATCCTGTGTCACAAATCTACTGTAGTTTTATGTCAAGGTAACAGAAGTAAGACACGAGAGAGAGGAACGACTGCATTTTCTTGGACTGCAAGAAGGCGTTCGAACAAGCTCCTCACAAGAGGTTAATGCAAAAGGTAGAGGATCAGGCACACGTAACAGGAAAGGCACTGCAATGAATCCGAGAATATCTGACAGGAAGGCAACAACGAGTCATGGTACGTGACGATGTCAGTGGGCACTTGTGACGAGTGGGGTTCCACAAGGGTCAGTCCTAGGACCTGTACTATTTTTGGTATATGTGAATGACATAATGGAAGGGATAGACTCAGAAGTGTCCATGTTTGCAGATGATGTGAACTTAATGAGAAGAATTAAATCAGTTGAGGATCAGGCAGGACTACAAAGAGACCTAGACAGGCTTCAAGCCTGGTCCAGTAAATGGGTCCTTGAATTTAACCCTGCCAAATGTAAAGTCATGAAGATCGGGGAAGGGCAAAGAAGACCGCAGACAGAGTATAATCTAGGTGCCCAAAGACTGCAAACCTCACTCAAGAAAAGATATTGAGGTGAGTATAATACCGAGCACATATCCTGGGGCACACATCAATCAGATAACTGCAGCAGCATACGGCGGCTGGCAAACCAAAGAATATCATTCCAATACCTCACTAAAGAATCGTTCAAGACTCTGTACACCATATACGTTAGGCCCATACTGGAGTATGCAGCACCAGTTTGGAACCACATCTGGTCAAGCACGTCAGAAATTAGAGAAAGTGCAAAGGTTTGCAACAAGACTAGTCCCAGAGCTAAGGGGATTGTCCTACGAAGAAAGGTTAAAGGAAATCGGTCTGACGACACTAGAGGACAGGAGGGTTAGGGAGACATGCTAACGGCATATAAAATACTGCGGGGAATAGATAAGGTGGAAAGAGACAAGATGTTCCAGAAGGGGACACAGAAACAAGGGGTCACAGTTGGAAGTTGAAGACTCCTATGAGTCAAGGGATGTTAGAAGTATTTCTTCAGTCATAGAATTGACAGGAAGTGGACTAGCTTAGAAATGGACGTAGTGGAGGCAGGAACCATACATAGTTTTAAGACGAGGTTTGATAAAGCTCATGGAGCAGGGAGAGAGAGGACCTAGCAGCAATCAGTGAAGAGGCGGGGCCAGTAGCTATGATTCGACCCCTGCAGCCACAAATAGGTGAGCACACACACGCACATATTCTCTACACGTACCTCAAATGTTTACACTTTACTGCGGAAACTTCATTTCCCTTTCCTTATTTATGACACAGCCTGACTATGGAGGTCTACTGATATGCCAACCTTCATTGATACTTTTATTTTGTTTTCACTTTCTTCCTTTTGCTTGTTTGTTATCTTTTCACACTTGCTATATGCTACCTCACAGTTCACTCCCTAACCAACTTTACAGTTGACTTTCTGACTTTGGGTTTACTTGTCCTTATAAGTCGATAATTTGTAGCTCTGTGGCAGCAAGTGCCTTCTAGGCCTCTAACAGACTTTGGCACTTTCAAATTTCCTGAAATTTCGGACTTCCTCTCGACCATTTCACTTTTAAGACTTCATTCTCACTTGTTGGGTTGTTCACTGACCCGGTCTCTATCACTGGCTTCTGCTAAGAGCTAAAACACTCACTAAAAACGATTGCAAACACTCGGGTCCGGTAACAAGTCCCCAGGGAAAGACTGGAAAACATTAGGACGTGTTTCCATGTTACCTGTCAGTAAAATGGGTTCAAGGTGTTAGTTGACAAGTGTGGGTTGCATCCTGTGACAAAAGTGACCTAATTTGCGCTAATGATCTGCATAACAAAAGAGCTTTCTATATAGTAGTATGTCACTGATGTCAGCTAGGTCTGTATACCTTGTACATGTTCGTGTAAAATAAAGATATATTATTATTAAAGGGGAGGTGGGTATTGAAAAATAAGGCTGTGTTAAAGGAAAATGTGGGTAATAAGTATTGATGAGTCGATGTTAAAGAGGAAAGGAGTATGTTAAGATTGAAGGGAGGTGTTAAGAGGAGGGTTGGTGTTAAAGAGGGTGCATGGTAAACCTGGGAGGGAGAGGGAATGATCTTGAGGTGGGCCCTGTTCTTGGTTGTTGGGAGTGGAGGATGGATGAATAGGAAGGATTGGTGGGGGAGGGGATGGTGGGTTTTTGACAGGAGGTAGGGAGGGTGTTTTGATCCAAGGATTTATAATAAAAGTGATGGGTGAGGGAGGGAATTTCGGCGCAGAAGGATTGCTGACACCATTCGTCGCTCTGAGAGAACAGTCTGTTCGCCTTCAGAACATCTTCTGAAGAACAGTCTGTTCCCACTCTGAAGAACAGTGTACGCTCTATGAGAGTGTACCTACTCCGGAACATACTGACTGATGTAGATAAGCTGGTCATAGAGAGGTACGCCTGGGGAGTTACTCAGAATGAAGGTTTTTCTCATTATGATTCCTACTTTGCCCTAGAGAGGAATTCACTATATCTTTCGGCAAATTCCTGTCTGCTTCTCAGATATTTCCACACCTTCACATTTACTCAATGAAGAGTTAATGTGTAGGTACAACTGTAGAGTCAAGTGAATTTTTCTCTCAGGTACTGTTTCCGAACCTCAAATCAAAGTTCACTTTAAACTCTACCAAGGCATAGCTATAGATTTGCCTTATATAACAATAAATAGGCAGATTTTTTATTATGTGTGACTGTGCTTGCATTGACAATCATTCAAACGTGATACTGGGTCTCATTATTAATAATCTACACTCTAGAGTCATGTCTATCACCTTCATCTGAGCAGCTGATCATTGTCACATCTTCAGTAATAACGAGGCCGATACCTTCGTTAAATCAACCTCATAGCTACAAAGGATTTCTTGGGTCTTCCCAGGAGCCAGGGCCACTGCTTCTTATGAAGAAGAAACCACTACCCCTTTTACCTAGAAAGTCAGTGGATAGTATTTTCAACATATTCAATCGAGTTCCTGCCACTATCTTATCACAGGTGATGCTGGCGTCTCTCAACTGATCTTACCTAACTCATCTCCAACCTACATAAACCAAGAGTTTCAACCAAGATGTCATGCAGCACAATCTTGTACATTCCCTGCCCTCTCTGTGATTTACCTTGCCGCCGTCTACTTAACCTCTATGAACTGTACCACCTTTGTTCACAGTAGATATCTTTCTCACTGACAATCGCCCTAACATCATCCTGTATGATTATTTTCTTCATAAAAAACATGACTGTGGTTTAATAGTTTATGTATACGTTACCGTACATATTCGTATGTATGAAGGATGTTTCTCTCTCTTTCATTTTTTATGACTCATGGTTCCTTCTACTTACCATGAATCATGGTTCCTTCTACTTACCATGACTCATGGTTCATTCTACTACGATGATTCATGGTTCCTTCCACCTAATGACTCAAGGTTCCTTCTACTTAACATGGCTCATGGTTCTTGCACCTACCATGACTCATGGGTCCTTACACCTACCATGACTCAAGGTCCTTCTACTTACCATGGCTCATGGTTCTTTGCACCAACCATGACTCATGGTTCCTTCCACCTACCATGAATCATTGTTCTTCCATCTAACATGACTCAAGGTTCCTTCTACTTACCATGGCTCATGGTTCTTTGCACCTACCATGACTCATGGTTCCTTACACCTACCCATGACTCATGTTCCTTCCACCTACATGCTCATGGTTCCTTCACCTACCATGACTCATGGTTCCTTGCACCTACCATGAATCTGGTCCTTACACCTACATGACTCATGGTTCCTTCCTACTTGACTCATGGTCCTTACCTACCATAGTCTGTTCTCTCACCTACCATGATCTGGTTCCTTCACCTCCATACTCATTTTCCTTCCACCTACTATGACTCATGGTTCCTTCCACCTACCATGAATCATGGTTCCTTCCACCTACCATGAATCTTGGTCCTTCCACCTACTATACTCATGGTTCCTTCCACCTACTATGACTCATGGTTCCTTCCACCTACTATGACTCATGGTTCCTTCCACCTACCATGAATCATGGTTCCTTCCACCTACTATGAATCATGGTTCCTTCCACCTACTATGACTCATGGTTCCTTCCACCTACATGACTCATGGTTCCTTCCACCTACCATGACTCATGGTTCTTCCACCTACCATGACTCATGGTTCCTTCCACCTACTATGACTCATGGTTCCTTCACTACCTGACTCATGGTTCCTTTCCCCTACTATGACTCATGTTTCCTTCCACCTACCATGACTCATGGTTCCTTCCACCTACATGACTCATGGTTCCTTCTACTTACTATGACTCATGGTTTCTTTTACCTTCCATGACTCATGGTTCCCTCCACCTACCATGATTATAGTTCCTTTCCCCCTTCCAGACTCATGGTTCCTTCACCTACCATGACTCATGGTTCCTTACACCTACTATGATCATGGTCTTTTCCCCCTTCAGACTCCCTGGTTCCCCTTTCCCCCTACTTGCCATGGTTCCTTCCACCCCAGAATCATGGTTCCTTCCACCTATATGACTCATGGTCCCTTTCCCCCTACATGACTCAGGGGTTTCCCTTTCCCCCCTATGACTCATGGTTCCCTTTCCCCCCCATGAATAGGTTCCTTCCACCCCACATGACTCATGGTTTCCTTTCCCCCTACTATGACTCATGGTTCCTTCCACCCCATGATCTGGGTTTCCCTTCCACCACCATGAATCCTTGTTCCTTCCACCCCATGACTCATGGTTTCTTTTTTACCTACTTTTACTCATGGGTTTCCCCCCACCTAATGATTCATGTTCCCTCCACCCACCATGAATCAGTGTTCCTTTCACCTACCATGACTATGGTTCCTTTCACCTACCATGTCATGGGTTTTTCCACCTTCTATGACTCATGGTTCCCTTTCCAATACATGACTCATGGTTCCTTCCACCACCAGAATCTGGGTCCTTCCACCACATGACTTGGTTTCCCTTTCCCCCTCAGACTCATGGTTCCCTTTCCCCCCAAAACCATGGTTCCCCACCACCGAATCTGGTTTTTCCCCCTACTATGACTCATGGTTCCCTTTCCCCCTACTATGACTCATGGGTTTCCCTTCCACCTCCGATCTGGTTCCTTCCACCACCCTGACTCAGGGTTCTTTCCCCCACCATGACTCATGGTTCCTCCCCTACATGACCATGGTTCCCTTTCCCCCTACCTATTTTTCCC
>WNWK01029331.1:0-24513 GCA_009830355.1 Cherax destructor | reverse complement strand
CTAATACTTTAAAAAAAGAAAGGAACACTAATACAGTAAGATAACCGTTTGAACACTGATACAGTAAAGACAGGATGAACACTAATACAGAAAAAGAACAGGATGAACACAAATACAGTAAGAGAACAGGATGAACACTAAACATTAAAAGAACAGGATGAAAACTAATACAGTAAGAGAACAGTTTGAACACTGATAAAAGTAGAGAACAGGATGAACACTAATACAGAAAAAAAACAGGATGAACACAAATACAATAAGAGACCAGGATGAACACTAATACAGTAAGAGAACAGGATGAACACTAATACAGTAAGAGAACAGTTTGAACACTGATACAGTAAGAGAACAGGATGAACACTAATACAGTAAAATAACAGGATGAACACTAATACAGTAAGAGAACAGGATGAACACTAATACAGTAAGAGAACAGGATGAACACTAATACAGTAAGAGAACAGGATGAACACTGATACAGTAAGAGAACCGGATGAACACTGATACAGTAAGAGAACAGGATGAACACTGATACAGTAAGAGAACAGGATGAACACTGATACAGTAAGATAACAGGATGAACACTAATACAGTAAAAGAACAGGATGAATAGTAATACAGTAAGAGAACAGTTTGAACACTGATACAGTAAGAGAACAGGATGAACACTAATACAGTAAAGAACAGGATGAACACAAATACAGTAAGATAACAGGATGAACACTAATACAGTAAGATAACAGGATGAACACTAATACAGTAAGAGAACAGGATGAACACTAATACAGTAAGAGAACAGGATAGGGAACAAGGGAGACTACTCTGGGAGGAAATTGTTAAGGCCACAAGGCACGATAACGTAGTAATTTGGGGACTTTAACTTTAGTCAGATTGATTGGAATTTCTTGACGGGGAATTTAGATTCTAACGATTTTTTAGAAGTAGTTCAGGATTTTTTTTGAAGCATTTTGTGACAGAACCTAAAAAGGAAAACCTACTTGACTTGGTTCGGGAAAAAAGGGGAATCCCTTGTTAATAATTTAGAAATTACAAAGGAACTCTGTACAAGCGACCACAAGTCAATTGGATGTATGATAGTAGGGATAATTCAGTAACAGTCCCAGACTTTCGCTTAGCAATTATAATGGGCTTAGAGAACACTTATCAACTGTGGACTGGGGTAAAAAGGGGCTATCAATATGACAGCTTTCTTAACACTATACAGGCTCCCCAGACATTTATCCCGTATAAAGAAGTTAGATCAAGTAGAAATTACCCAAAATGGATGAATAATGTAAATATCTTTTGGGCGAAAAAAGGGAATTTATACCCATAAATGATGAGGTCATCTTATAAATCAGTATACTGACATTAAGAGGGACATTAAAAAGGGTATAAGAAAAGTTAAACGGGACTATGAAATTAAAGTTGCTAGGGATTCAAAAACTAACCCAAAAAGATTTTTCCAGGTTTATAGAACAAAAGTTAGGGATAAGATAGGTCCCTTAAAAATAACTCTGGGCATCTTTAAAGGAGAATGATATGTGCTCTAATTTTAATAATTTTTTTTTCTGGGTTTTTCACAAAAGAAGCACAATAATATCCAGAAATTAAATTTTTAAGGCCCGAAGAAGATAAATTATGTAATATCACAGTCATTATGAAATGGTTATGAAACAAGTAGACCGACTGAAACAAAATAAATCCGGGTCCTGATGAGTTTTTTGAAAGGGGTTTTTAAAGGGAATGCAAAATGGAACCTGTAAACCCAATACTAACATTTTTAATTTATCTCTTCAAACGGGTGTAGTGTCAAAAGGTAAGATGGCTAATGTAATTCCTTTTTTAAAAAGGGGGAAAAAGTCACTACCGTAAAATTACCCCTAAGCCAACCTCAATTGTGGAAATTACTAGAGTTTTTATAGCTGATATTATTAGAAGCCATCTAGATAACCATAATTTGTTTAAATAAATCTCAGCATGAATTCACGAAAGGCCGTTCCTGCCTATCTAATTTATTAACCTTCTTTAGTAAATTTTTGGGGGCAGTTGATCACGATAAAAATTCGATATTGTTTATTTAGATTTTAGTAAGGCTTTTGATAGAGTACCGCACCAAGACTGTTAAAGAAAGTGGCAGCTCATGGCTTTGGGGGGAAAAGTGCTATCATGGATCGAGTCATGGCTCCCCAATAGGAAGCAGAGAGTGTGCATAAATGGGGTTAAACCGAGTGGGGATCTGTAACAAGTGGAGTTTCACAGGGATCAGTCTTAGGCCCGTTGTTTTATAATATGAGAGAATTACTAGTGATATGAGCAAATTCCCCGATGACACGAAGATAGGGAAAAAGGTAGGATAATTGATTCAAACGTAGATGTCAGGGAACTTCAGGAGGATTTAGACAAACTCAATTCGTGGTCAGAAAAGTGGCAGATGCAGTTCAATGTAGATAAATGCAAAGTTCTGAAGCTCGGGAGTCCATAACCCAAGCACTTATAAGTTAAATAACGTAGAACTTAGCCATACAGATTGGAAAACAACTTGGGGGTTATGGTACAGCAACCTTAAACCAAGACAGCAATGCCTAAGCGTCGTAATAAGGCAAACAGATTACAGGGATTTATATCAAGAAGTGTAAGCAACAGAAGTCCAGAGGTTATATTACAGCTTTATACATCGTTAGTAAGGGCTCACCTAGATTACGCAGCTCAGTTCTGGTCTCCATATTACAGAATGGATAATAATTGTTAGAAAACATTCAGCGTAGAATGACTAAATTAATACATAGCATATTAAATCTTCCGTATGAAGAAAGATTGAAGACCCTAAAATTACATTCACTAGTAAGACGAAGAATGAGGGAGACATGATCGAGGTATACAAGTGGAAAATGGGTATTAACAAAGGAGATATAAATAAGGTCTTGAGAATATCTCACCAAGAGAGAACCCAATAATGAATTTAAATTAGATAAGTTTAGATTTAGAAAGGATATAGGAAAGTATTGGTTTGGAAATAGGGTAGTTGATGAGTGGAACAGTCTGCCTAGTAGGGTTATTGAAGCAAGGACCTTGGGTAGTTTCAAATTTAGGTTGGATAAATTCATGAGTGATGGGCCAACAGGCTGCTGCAGTGTTCCTCCTTTCTTTTGTTCTTAATACAGTAAGAGAACAGGATGAACACTAATACAGTAAGAGAACAGGATGAACACTGATACAGTAAGATAACAGGATGAACACTAATACAATAAGAGAACAGGATGAACACTAATGCAGTAAGAGAACAGGATGGGCACTAATACAGTAAGAGAACATGATAAACACTGATACAGTATGGGGAACAGGATGGACACTAATACAGTAAGAGAAGAGGATGAACACTAATACAGTAAGATAACAGGATAGACACTAATACAGTAAGAGAAGAGGATGAACACTAATACAGTAAGAGAACAGGATGGACACTAATTCAGTAAGAGAACAGGGTGAACATAATACACAGAGTCACTTATATGTTCAGAACTACTAAATGCCTCAAATGATGTAGTTGAAGTATTGCAATAAAGGTCGAGAATCAAAACCTGGTCATCGTGGTTGTTCAAGCCCCGGATGCAACGTCCAGACATGCATGGGGAGCCACAGATCAACAAAATGTGATCAGCCGTGGGAGTTTCTCCAAATTCAACTTCAATAACAAAAACATAAGGTGGGACCCAAATAAACCAAGTCCTAAATGATATAAACTGGGAAGATTGCCACATCACGGATCCCAACCTATGTCTTGAACAAATTAACTTGTGGTACTTGAGGTTTGCTCAAGGCAAATTCCTTAAGGAAAAGGAGGAGAAGATGCAAACTAGAAAGAGAGAAGCGCTCCTATACAGGGGAAGGCAAAGAATAACGGAGGGGTCAGGAGTCCAATATCTCAAAATACGAGGGAGACACTAGTCAGAAAAAAAACAAACATTGAATTAAAACTAAAGGAATCTTACAGGAATCAAGGGCACAGGGAAGAACTAAAAGCCCTAAATGAAATTGAAAGAAACCCAAGTATTTCTTTTCCTATGCAAAATCAAAGTGAGAACAACAACCAGATTGGGCCCACTTAAACGGGATGGGTCCTACACAGATGACAGCAAGGGAAAAGAGTGAGTTACTTAAATCCCAATATGACTCAGTCTTTAGCGAGCCACTAACCAGACTGAAAATCGAAAACCAGATTTCTTTATGAGAGTGCCACAGAACTTGACAGACACATGCCTTTCTGACATCACCACGACGCCAAATGACTTGAAAATTAATAATGGCATGCCCATGCACTCCGCTCCAGGCCCAGACTCATGGAACTCCATGTTCATCAAGAACTGCAAGAAGCTCCTATCACATGCTTTTAACATCTTATGGAGAGGGAGCATGGACATTGGGATCGTCCCGCAGCTACTAAAAACACCAGACATAGCCCCGTTCCACAAAGGGCAGTAAAAGCAATAGCAAAGAACTACAGACTAATTGCGCTAACGTCCCATATCATAAAAATCTTTGAAAGGGTTCTAAGAAGCAAGATCGCCACCCTTCTTGATACCCATCAATTGCAAACCCAGGACAGCATGGATTTAGAGCAGGCCGCTCATGTCTGTCCAACTACTGGACCACTACGACAAGGTCCTGGATGCTCTAGAAGATAAACAGAATGCAGATGTTATATACACAGATTTTGCAAAAGCCTTTGACAAGTGTGACCATGGTGTAATAGCACACAAAATGCGTGATAAAGGAATAACAGGAAAAGTTGGTAGATAGATCTATAATTTCTAACATGTAGAACACAAAGAGTAGTAGTCAACAGAGTAAAGTCTGAGGCAGCTACTGTGAAAAGCTCTGTTCCACATGGCACAGTACTTGCTCCCATCCTATTCCTCATCCTCATATCAGACATTGACAGGGATATAAGCCACAGTGCTGTGTCTTACTTTGCAGATGACACCGAATCTGTATGACAGTGTCCACCGTGAAGACACTGCAAGACTCCAAGCAGACATAAACCAAATCTTTAAATGGGCTGCAGAAAACAATATGAAGTTCAATGATGAGAAATTTCAATTACTCAGATACGGAAAACGTGAATAAATTAAATTCATCGGAGTACAAAACTAATTCCAACCACACAATAGAGCGAAAACTAATGTCAAAGACCTGGGAGTGATCATGTCAGAGGATCTCACCTTCAAGGACCATAACAATGTAGCAATTGCATCTGTTCGAAAATGACAGGATGGATAATGAGAACCTTCAAAACCAGGGATGCCAAGCCCATGTTGACACTTTACAGATCGCTTGTTCTATCTAGGCTGGAATATTGCTGCACACTAACTGCACCTTTCAAGCGGGTGAAATTGCTGACCTTGAAAATGTACAGAGAACCTTCACCGCACGCATAAGTGCGATAAACCACCCAACTACTGGGAACGCTGAAGTTCCTAAACCTGTATCTCTAGAACGCAGGCAGGGAGAGATACATTATTAAATACACATGGAAAATTCTCGAGGATTAGTACAAACTTGACACAAAAATCTCCTACGAAAGCAAGACTCGGCAGGCGATGTAACATCCCCCAATGAAGAGCAGGGTGCCACTAGCACGTTGAGGGACAACACAATAGTGTCAGGGCTCCAAGACTGTTCAACTGCCTCCCAGCATACATCAGGGATTACCAACAAGCCCTGGCTGTCTTCAAGCAGGCACTGGACAGGCACCTCAAGTCGGTACCTGATCAGCCGGGCTGTGGTTCTACGTTGGATTGCGTGCGGCCAGCAGTAACAGCCTAGTTGATCAGGCTCTGGTCCAACAGGAGGCCTGGTCACGGACCGGGCCGCGGGGGCGTTGACCCCTTGAATTCTTTCCAGGTAGACTCCAGGTAGTAACCAAGAATGTAAATATACTTAATAGAGAAGTTACACTTAAGTTTAAGTGATACGGAAATCATATCTACCAGGAGTCTACCCGGAGAGGTTTTCGGGAATGAACGCCCCCGCGGCCAGGTCCGTGACCAGGCTTGTGGTGGATCAGGGCCTAATTCACCACGAGGCTGCACGCAAACCGACGTACGAACCACAGCCCTGCTGGTCAGGTACTGACTTTAGGTGCCTGTCCAGCTGCTTCTTGAAGACAGCCAGGGGTCTATTGGTAATCCGCCTTATGTATGTTGGGAGTCAGTTGAACAGTCTTGGGGCCCCTGAAACTTATTATGCCGTTTCTTAGCTTACTCGTGGCGCCCGTGCTTTTCATTGTGGCGATGTTACATCTCCTGCCGAGTCTTTTGCGTTCGTAGGGAGTGATTTTCGTGTGCAGATTTGGAACTAGTCCCTCTAGGATTTTCCATGTATCTTTCTCGCCTGCATTCCAGGGAGTACACAAATAAAAGGACTTCAACTGTTCCCAGCAGTTTAGGTGTTTAATCGTACTTATACGTGCCGTAAAATCCTCTGTATATTCTCAACGTCTGCAATTTCCCCAGCCTTGAAGGGGCAGTTAGTGTACAGTAATATTCCAGCCTAGAGAGAACAAGCGATTTGAAGAGAATCATCATGGGCTTGGTATCCCTAGTTTTGAAGGTTCTCATTACCATTTTCCTAGCAGATGTTGTAGTCATATTGTTGTGATATTTGAAAGTGAGATTCTCTGACATTATCACTCACAGGTTCTTCACATTAGTTTTTCGCCCTGTTGAGTGGTTGGAATTTGTTTTGTACTCCAGTACAGTTTTAATTTTCTCAAGGATTTCATTGCGGAGTAATTGAAATTTGTCTTCGTTGAACTTCATATTGTTTTTTTTGTGGCCCATTTAAAGATTTGGTTGACATCCGCTTGGAGATTTGCAGTGTCTTCGATGGATGACACTGTCATGCAAATTCGGGTGTCATCTGCAAAGGAGGACACGGTGCTGTGCCTTATATTTCTCTATGTCAAAAACAGGATGAAGAACAGGACGTGAGTGAGCACTGAACATTGTGGAACAAAGTTTTTCGCTGTAACCGCCTCTGATTTTGCTGTTTACTCTTTGTGTTCTGTTCGTTAAGAAGTTATAAATCCATCTACCCACTTTTCCTGTTATTCCTTTATCACGCATTCTGTGTGCTATTACGTCATGATGACACTTGTCGAAGGCTTTCGCAAAATCTGTGTATACTACATCTGCATTTTGTTTGTCCTCCATAGCATCCAAGACCATGTCATAGTGGTGCAGTAATTGGGATAGGCAGGAGCGACCTGCTCTAATCCCATGCTGCCCTGAGCTGTGCAACTGATGGGCATATAAATGGGTGTCGAACTTGCTTCTTAGAACCCTCTCAATGATTTTTATGATGTGGGGATGTTAGTGCTATTTGTCTGTAGTTCTTTGCAATTGCTTTACTGCCACCTTTGTTGAGTGGGGCTACGTCTGTTGTTTTTAGTGACTGTGGGATGACCCCTGTGTCCATGCTCCTCCTCCATAGAATACTTAAGGCACCTGAAAGGGGTTTCTTGCAGTTCTTAAAATGAACACGGAGTTCCACGAGTCTTGGCCTTGCGGTGTTACTATAATATCAAATTTTTTTTTAGTTAACCAAATTCTGAGTCTCGGTCATAAAAAAAATCACCTTAGTCTGATTAATGGCTCACTAAACGCTGAGTAATATTGGGACTTCAGTATCTCATTTCTTTGCTGTCATCTGTGTAAGTCCTATCTTGTCTAAGCAGGGGTCCAATACTAGATATTATTTTTGCCCTAGATTTGGCATAAGAAAAAAGTATTTTGTTTTTCAATTTTATTTATGGCTTTAAGTTATTCCTGTGTTTTTTTGTCTCTTGTATGTTTCCTTAAGCTTAAGTTTAATATTTGGTATTTCTTTGACCAGTGCCTCCCTTCGTTATGCAGATATACAGACCCCTTACAGCAGCTCTGTGATTCTTCGCCTTCGCCTGTATAGAGAATCTCTCTCTTTCTAGTTTACATCTCTTCTATTTTTCTTAAAGGATCATACCTCAAGTGTCACAAAGTTAACTCTTTCTAGGCAAAGGTTCGGATCCGTTTTGTTTAGGATAGCGTCCCAGCTACTTTCATTTAGGAGATTGTTAATTTGATCACTGTATGTTTTTGTTATTGAAGTTGCATTTGGTGAGTGCACCTTCATGACTGATCTCCTCATGCTGGTCAGGAGCCCTGTGCATACATATCTGTACCTCTATTATGTTATGACCTGAGTATACCTATTGTCTTTGATACTGATATATTTCCTATCAAGTCATCATTATTAGTGAAGATGAGGTCGAGTGAATTTTCCAGTCTTGTTGGCTCCACTATTTTCTGGCTTAAGGTGAATTTGTTGCAGAGATTTAATAGGTCACACACACATGAGTAGTTCATGTGTGTGTGAATGTGGGGTTATCTCTGCTAAAACATTGTTTACTACATTCCTCCAATTTATATGTCATAAGTTGAAATCATCCAGCAGCAAGATGTTTGGGGCAGGAGCTGGGAGATTTTCTAGACAGAAGTCAATTTTCAGAAACTATTGCTGGAATTGTTGGGAAGTTGCATCAGGAGACTTGTATACAACCACAATGACAAGGTTTTCATTTTCAATCAGTACCGACAAGATAAAAATTAGAAACGTGCAACATCTGGGTATCTTTATTGTAGACGTTTCGCCCTCCAGTGGCTTTATCAGTACAAATTCAAGGACATGATTGGAAGACAGAAGAACTATATACAAAAGATGAGGTAATCGGTCCCTCCTGACGCCAGTATATATGGGCCAACATTCTTGCCTGTGCTCCAAGGGTGAAAAACTTAGGATTCGCTCTGTAGACGTCGCCCTGTACAGTCGCAGAAGCTCTGACTCGTCTTTCCAGTCTCCCTACGATCCACGTTGGGGAGGGGAATCTATATCCTTCAGTCATCACCTTTACTCTTTCACGATGCTTGCTCATCGTGTAAAGATCAAGCTATCCAGTGGAGTTATCAATGATTCTACCAAACTTGCCCTTGCTGCCGCTGTGAAGACCTGCTTGCAGGTAAAATTTACAGCTATCCACTGTTTGAAAGACTCCTTCATTGTCGTCTGTACTGACGATAATGAAGCTTCGAAACTCATGAACGACACCGCAATAAAGACTCTCAGTGACCGGCAATTCAACGTCTCTCCTTCACCTTTCCTGTTGGCAAAACGTTCTGTTTTTGTCAGACAGTTGGACAAGATGATCACATCCCTATCGCCTGCTGACCTGAAGACCTGTATCGAGGAACAAAATACTTGGGCCTCGATTGACAACATTACCAAAATTCCAAAAGCTTCTTCAATGGTCAAACTCACTTTTCCAACATTGATTTGGCTACCAAAGCGCTGTCTGATGGTCTTACTACCATATTTATCCACGACACATCGAACCAGAATATTTTTCTCATATCTCAACCTGCAGGAAATGTTATTCTTACCACCACTCGACGACTGGCTGTCCCCTAAAAGGCAAAAAATTCTGTTCCAACTGGGAAAAGGACGGCCATGATTTCAAAGCATGTTCCACCACCAATGCCACTCCAACCTGCCTTAAATGCATCATACCCTTGCAGCCAAATGCCCACTACGGAAGGAAGTGCTCTCTTAGAAGGTCAAAGAAGATGCTAAAAGAGCATCAAAAACCACGCAAATGGATGCAATACCGACGACATGGAAGTTGTTACAACTCGCAATAAAAATACCTTTCAACTGACCAATCACCATGAAGCTGCCGCCTTCCTGCCGACCTTCCTGCCGCCTTCCTGCCGACCTTCCTGCCGCCTTCCTGCCGACCGCCAGACACCAATCGCCATCAAAATTAACACACATTCACTCAAGATTCAGCCAGCACGGTGTGTTGTCGTGCTTTCTACATCGTCGCATACATCTGCGTCACAATGCCTTGTTGCTGGGTTTAGCTCCGGCTCTTTATCTACGACTCAAGACATTCCTCTCACCGGCTATTCTTCGTCTGTCCCCACTTCCCCGCTCACCCACTTGTGGCTCTTATTTGTGAGTCTCTTGATTTATTCTGTGCTCCAGAATCTTCACGACTACGGTGCTCTTTACACCAACTCCAAGACTGAGGGACTGATTACCTCATCTTTTGTATATAGTTCTTCTGTCCTCCATTCATGTCCTTGAATTTGTATTGATAAAGCCACCGGTTGGCGAAACGTCTACAATAAAGATACCCTGATGTTGCACATAAGAACATAAGAAAGAAGGAACACTGCAGCAGGCCTACTGGCCCATGCGAGGCAGGTCCAAATCTCCAACGGCTTAAGCCAATGCCCCGACCCAGCCAGGTCAGGTTACATTCACTTAAGGAAGGAGCAAGGCATCTGACCTAGTAGCACAAGCTAGTCAGGACCAATTCACACCCAACCGCACCCACTCATAATTGTCTAGCCGACCACCTGGTCAGGTCACTTCCACTTAAGGAATTAGTACAGCTACTGACCTGGTAGTACAAGCTAGTCAGGTCCAAACTCACACCCATCCACACCCACCCATGTATTTATCTAACCTATTTTTAAAACTACACAACGTCTTAACTTCTATGACGGTACTCGGGAGTTTGTTCCACTCATCCACAACTCTATTACCAAACCAGTGCTTTCCTATATCATTCCTGAATCTGAACTTTTCCAACTTGAAACCATTGCTGCGAGTCCTGTCTTGGCTGGATATTTTTGAGCACGCTATTTACATCCCCTTTATTTATTCCTGTTTTCCATTTGTACACCTCAATCATATCCCCCCTAATTCTACGCCTTTCTAGAGAGTGCAGATTCAGGGCCCTCAGTCTATCCTCATAGGGAAGATTTCTGATACAAGGGAGCAACTTTGTCATCCTCCTTTGTACGTTTTCCAGAAAATTTATATCCATTCTGTAATACGGTGACCAGAACTGTGCAGCATAATCTAAATGAGGCCTAACCAAAGCTATATAGGGTTGAAGAACAACCTGAGGACTTCTGTTATTTATACTTCTTGATATGAAGCCAAGGATTCTGTTAGCTTTATTGCGAACACTTATGCACTGTTGTCTAGGCTTCAGATTACTACTAACCAGAACTCCTAAATCCTACTCGCAATCACAAGTAGTAAGATCTACATTATTCAGTTAATATGTGGCATGGTTATTGTCCTGCCCAGCATTTAGAACTTTGCATTTGTTTACATTAAACTGCATCTGCCACTTCTCCGACCACTGCATCAGTCTATTCAAATCATCCTGGAGTGCTCTAATGTCCTCATTTGAATGAATTGGACGGCCTATTTTGGTGTCATCAGCAAATTTACTTATGTTACTATTTATTCCCTCATCTATGTCGTTTATGTAAATTGTAAACAACAGGGGGCCCAAAACTGACCCCTGTGGAACACCGCTTGAGACGTGCCCCCATTCTGATTTCTCTCCATTTATGCAAACTCTCTGTCGCCTATTAGTCAACCATGCCTCTACCCAGGAATTTTTTTTCCCTCCTATTCCGTGTGCCTTCTGGAGTGGAGGCCACTAGCCGTGCCTCCACTCCAGTAATAACCCAAGGTGGTGTAGTTTTTCTGTCATTTCTAATCAGCTTTTTTATTTGTTCCTGGCCCTAAAAAAACATCTCTGTTTCTGGAGTGGTTGTAACTACCCTGGTTTGTTTCACATGGTCTGTGTGATCTGTACTTCCTTGTCCCTTTAAATGGTGTACCTGATAGTATGTGTTGTAACATTTTTTTTCATGGATTGAAGAGTAACACATTTCACTGTGAAATATTTTACAAGAAGAGTTGCAGTCACCTTTGGTCATGAGGTCGCGACATTTTCTGGGATGGTCAAAACTGCACATCACAACTGTTCTTCCAGATATTCCATGCATACAGATACCCAAGGCATAGAATTTGCACAGTTTTGATTTTTGTTTGCCAGGATTTTTTGTGGCTGGGTTCCTTATTGGTGCATTTCTTGTGATTGCCCACCATTTACAGCACTTGTGCCAGCATCAGTGCCACCACCAGTTATTACTGCTAGTGTATCAACACTGTTCCCTCAAGCATCATCCTCTTTTTTTCCATCTCCAGCTGTATCGCTGCTTTGTATTTCTACAACTCTTATATCTTGATATTTACCTGATTCGTCAGTACCAGGACCACTGTCTCCATCTGGTACACTGTCTTGCATATCTGTGTCCTTTACAGGTACTGTCTGCCAAGGCAGCACCAGGGCTGACACCTCCATATTGTATTGATGATCACAGGAGAGTGATGATCATATGACAGTGATGATCACATGACAGTGAAGATCACAGAACAGTGATCACATGACAGTGATGATCATATGACAGTGATGATCACATGACAGTGATCACATGACAGTAATGATCACATGACAGTGATGATCACATGATAGTAATGATCACATGACAGTGATGATCACATGACAATGATGATCACATGACAGTGATCTTATAGGTAACTTTAAGTTCAACAAAAATAGTGCCATCTTCTAAAGAGTGGGTAGATTATGCACAGACCCACCAATTCTCTCTTCCCATCTATCGTGGCTTTATATAAGTAACGTTAGTGCAGTGGCGTCGTAAGGAGGGGGGCGGGGGGGCCACCCCGGGTGACACCATTTACGGGGTGACACCATAGAGCCACTATAGAAGGTGACACTAATGCACAAAACATTGCTGCACCAACATAAGAGAAGAATCCTTCGTTTCTATCTAGCCTATTATATGATTACAGAGTACAAATAGGTCTATATAGGGAAAATCATTGATTTTGATGATGTGATAGATGATTTTGCAGGATTGAAGGCAAGGAAATGTAAGATCTGATTCACTGAGATGTTTCCTGTACTCAAGGTCACTGAGATGTTACCTGTACTCAAGGTCACTGAGATGTTACCTGTACTCAAGGTCACTGAGATGTTACCTGTACTCAAGGTCACTGAGATGTTACCTGTACTCAAGGTCACTGAGATGTTACCTGTACTCAAGGTCACTGAGATGTTACATGTACTCAAGGTCACTGAGATGTTACCTGTACTCAAGGTCACTGAGATGTTACCTGTACTCAAGGTCACTGAGATGTTACGTGTACTCAAGGTCACTGAGATGTTACCTGTACTCAAGGTCACTGAGATGTTACGTGTACTCAAGGTCACTGAGATGTTACCTGTACTCAAGGTCACTGAGATGTTACCTGTACTCAAGGTCACTGAGATGTTACCTGTACTCAAGGTCACTGAGATGTTACCTGTACTCAAGGTCACTGAGATGTTACCTGTACTCAAGGTCACTGAGATGTTACCTGTACTCAAGGTCACTGAGATGTTACCTGTACTCAAGGTCACTGAGATGTTACGTGTACTCAAGGTCACTGAGATGTTACCTGTACTCAAGTTCACTGAGATGTTACCTGTACTCAAGGTCAAATTGGAATTAGTGTTTCTCTGATATTGAAATGTTTTTCTTTATTTTCAAGTTTTTTGTTTTTGCATTGTTGAAAATGAATAAATGTAGGATCTGTTGACTGTACTCAAAGTGGTATTTGAGTTTATTTATGTTTCCTCAATATTACTACGATTATTTATTTTATCATTAATAAAGTTGAGAAAAATTCTCATGTTCGGATTATGGCTCTTAAACGTTCTCATTGGTAAACATTAGTCACTGGTTTACTCCCCCCATCCCCCCACCCTTGGATTTCATGGGGGTGACACCAAAGATGCCGCCCCGGGTGACACCAACCCTAGCAACGCCACTGCGTTGGTGCTAAAATGAACACATTTCTCTGACTGATACCTGGACTCAATACAATGAATTTTTATTTACCTTTGTGGTTAAATTGCTAAAGTTTATTCTCAGAATGTATAAATTTATATTGTGATGGACAAAGTTTATATTGTGATGGACAAAGTTTATGTGATGGACAAAGTTTATGCTTAGATTGGTTATTTTTATGCATAAGTCATAGAAACTTTAACAATTTCAGCAAAAACTTTAGCAATTTTACTTTAAACTTAAGTAACATAAATTTAAACTTAAACAATCTAAGTTTATTCTTAAGCAATCTAAGTTTATTCTTAAGCAATCTAAGTTTATTCTTAAGCAATCTAAGTTTATTCTTAAACAATCTAAGTTTATTCTTAAGCAATCTAAGTTTATTCTTAAGCAATCTAAGTTTATTCTTAAGCAATCTAAGTTTATTCTTAAGCAATCTAAGTTTATTCTTAAGCAATCTAAGTTTATTCTTAAGCAATCTAAGTTTATTCTTAAGCAATCTAAGTTTATTCTTAAACAATATAAGTTTATTCTAAAGCAATCTAAGTTTATTCTTAAACAATCTAAGACAAAACAATCTGAGCAAAACTTAAGCAATATAAGGCTGCATTTACATAAATTAATACTTTTATTGCATAAGTTTACGTCGACATTGTTTAAGTTTAGACTCAGATTGCTTAAGTTTACGTCGACATTGTTTAAGTTTAGACTCAGGTTGCTTAAGTTTATGTCGACATTTTTTAAGTTGCATATTCGAAATTTTAAGGAAATAGTTAAAAACAATTGGAATTGTTGTATTCAGAAAAATTACTGGAAAATGCTATTTCTGATTGGGTTGAAACTTTCAGTGGTAATCGGCGTTATTACTTGGCAGTCACTTTGATCTAAGTAAATTTCATTTTGCCATTTTTTTAATAAATTGTTGTCCATGTAATAACTAGAGAATGACTCTTCTGGTCGGCTTCAAACGCAAAGGAATTTAAGTTTTTTTTCGTGCTAATTTTCTAACCTTATTTTTTTTTTTATCAAATTTAACTTCCTTTATAAAGATACAAAATATTTTTTTAGGCGATTGGAGAGAATTTTTAATAAAACAGAAATGAAAAACAAAACTGAGAAGTATTAAAAATTTACATAATTTTGATAAGTTTACGGAACCCTGAGAAAACTGTATGAGAAAATGTCTTAGCCAGTGTCTCATCAACCCTGATCAACTAGTATTGAGGGAAGGCCTCAACCCTGATCAACTAGTATTGAGGGAAGGCCTCAACCCTGATCAACTAGTATTGAGGGAAGGCCTCAACCCTGATCAACTAGTATTGAGGGAAGGCCTCAACCCTTATCAACTAGTATTGAGGGAAGGCCTCAACCCTGATCAACTAGTATTGAGGGAAGGCCTCAACCCTGATCAGCTAGTATTGAGGGAAGGCCTCAACCCTGATCAACTAGTATTGAGGGAAGGCCTCAACCCTGATCAACTAGTATTGAGGGAAGGCCTCAACCCTGATCAACTAGTATTGAGGGAAGGCCTCAACCCTGATCAACTAGTATTGAGGGAAGGTCTCAACCCTGATCAACTAGTATTGAGGGAAGGCCTCAGCCCTGATCAACTAGTATTGAGGGAAGGCCTCAACCCTGATCAACTAGTATTGAGGGAAGGCCTCAACCCTGATCAACTAGTATTGAGGGAAGGCCTCAACCCTGATCAACTAGTATTGAGGGAAGGCCTCAACCCTGATCAACTAGTATTGAGGGAAGGTCTCAACCCTGATCAACTAGTATTGAGGGAAGGCCTCAACCCTGATCAACTAGTATTGAGGGAAGGCCTCATCCCTGATCAACTAGTATTGAGGGAAGGCCTCAACCCTGATCAACTAGCATTGAGGGAAGGCCTTAACCCTGATCAACTAGTATTGAGGGAAGGTCTCAACCCTGATCAACTAGTATTGAGGGAAGGTCTCAACCCTGATCAACTAGTATTGAGGGAAGGTTTCAACCCTGATCAACTAGAATTGAGGGAAGGCCTCAACCCTGATCAACTAGTATTGAGGGAAAGCCTAACCCTTGATCAACTAGTATTGAGGGAAGGCCTCAACCCTGATCAACTAGTATTGAGGGAAGGTCTCAACCCTGATCAACTAGTATTGAGGGAAGGTCTCAACCCTGATCAACTAGTATTGAGGAAAGGTCTCAACCCTGATCAACTAGTATTGAGGGAAGGCCTCAACCCTGATCCATTAGTATTGAGGGAAGGCCTCAACCCTGATCAATTAGTATTGAGGGAAGGCCTCAATCCTGATCAACTAGTATTGAAGGATGGTTGGTGCAATAATTGTTAAGTACAGGAGACTTCTCAATTTTATATAAACTCTTCCTGAAATTTGTTTGCGTCAGATAACCTTAGAAAGCCTCGTCTGATCAGCTTCAAAATTTCAACATTAGTGTATCCTACGTTTGCATTGTTTCAGTATTTTGCCATAATGCAAGAAGTGTCAGCTGTCAGAGAGTCTGATATGCTGACAGTGAAAATTTTATACACTTAGACACTGACACAGATACATTAACAGTCTAACATACTGACACAAAACGCGTTAATACTCTGAAAATATGATATAATGACACACTAACAAACTGACACACTCTACACTGACTGCCTGACACACTCGGGTACACTGACAGTCTGACACACTCTACATTGACTGGCTGACACACTCGGGTACACTGACAGTCTGACACACTCTACACTGACAGTCTGACACACACTACACTGACTGCCTGACACACTCTACACTGATAGTCTGACACACTCTACACTGACAGTCTGACACACGCTCTATACTGACAGTCTGACACACTCTACACTGACAGTCTGACACACTGTACACTGACAGTCTGACACACTCTACACTGACAGTGTAGACACACTAGCCGAGGTGGCCAGAAGAGCTCACATGGGGAGAGCAAAGTTACTAGTTATGGGTGATTTCAATCACAAGGAGATTGATTGGGAAAACCTGGAGCCCCATGGGGGTCCTGAATCATGGAGAGCCAAGATGATGGATGTGTTACTGGAAAACCTCATGCATCAACATGTTAGAGACACTACCAGAGAGAGAGGTGAGGATGATCCAGCAAGACTGGACCTAGTATTCACCTTGAGTAGTTCGGACATCGAGGATATCACGTATGAAAGGCCCCTTGGAGCTAGTGATCATTTGGTTCTGTGTTTTGATTATATAGTTGAGCTACAAGTGGAGAGGGGAGCAGGAATAGGAAGGGAAAAACAAAACTACAAAAGGGGGGACTACACAGGCATGAGGAACTTCCTACAAGACGTTCAGTGGGAAAGAGAATTGGCAGGAAAACCAGTAACAGAAATGACGGACTATGTGACAACCAAATGCAAAGAGGCAGAGGAGAGGTTTGTCCCCAAGGGAAACAGAAGTAACGGGAAGACCAGAACGAGTCCTTGGTTCACCCAAAGGTGTAGGGAGGCAAAAACTAAGTGCACTAGAGAATGGAAAAAGTACAGAAGACAAAGGACCCAGGAAAATAAAGAGATTAGCCGAAGAACCAGAAACGAATATGCACAGGTAAGAAGGGAGGCTCAGCGACAATACGAAAATGACATAGCATCAAAAGTCAAGTCTGACCCGAAGCTGTTGTATAGCTACATCAGGAGGAAAACAACAGTCAAGGACCAGGTAATCAAGGTGAGGAAGGAAGGTGGGGAGTTAACAAGAAACGACCAAGAGGTATGTGAGGAGCTCAACATGAGATTTAAAGAAGTATTTACAGAGGAGACAGGAAGGACTCCAGGAATTCAGAATAGGGAGGTATACCAACAAGTGCTGGATGAAATACACACAACCGAGGAGGAGGTGAAGAAGCTGCTATGTGAACTCGATACTTCAAAAGCGGTGGGACCTGACAATATTTCTCCGTGGGTCCTTAGAGAGGGAGCAGAGATGTTGTGTGTGCCACTAACAAAAATCTTCACACATCCATTGAAACTGGGCAACTACCTGAGGTGTGGAAGATGGCAAATGTAGTCCCAATTTTTAAGAAAGGAGACAGACACGAGGCATTAAACTACAGACCTGTGTCACTGACGTATATAGTATGCAAAGTCATGGAGAAGATCATCAGGAGGAGAGTGGTGGAGCACCTAGAAAGACACAAGCTTATAAACGACAACCAGCACGGTTTCAGGGAAGGAAAATCTTGTGTCACAAACCTACTGGAGTTTTATGACAAGGTAACAGAAGTAAGGCACGAGAGAGAGGGGTGGATAGACTGCATTTTCTTGGACTGCAAGAAGGCGTTCGACACAGTTCCTCACAAGAGGTTAATGCAAAAGCTAGAGGATCAGGCACACGTAACAGGAAAGGCACTGCAATGGATCAGAGAATATCTGACAGGGAAGCAACAACGAGTCATGGTACGTGACGAGGTGTCAGAGTGGGCTCCTGTGACGAGTGGGGTTCCACATGGGTCAGTCCAAGGACCTGTACTGTTTTTGGTATATGTGAATGACATAACAGAAGGGATAGACTCAGAAGTGTCCCTGTTTGCAGATGATGTGAAGTTAATGAGAAGAATTAAATCAGTCGAGGATCAGGCAGGACTACAAAGAGACCTGGACAGGCTACAAGCCTAGTCCAGTAACTGGCTCCTTGAATTTAACCCTGCCAAATGAAAAGTCATGAAGATCGGGGAAGGGCAAAGAAGACCGCAGACAGAGTATAGTCTAGGTGGCCAAAGACTGCAAACCTCACTCAAGGAAAAGATCTTGGGGTGAGTATAATACCGAGCACATCTCCTGAGGCACATCAATCAGATAACTGCTGCAGCATACGGGCGGCTGGCAAACCTAAGAATAGCGTTCCAATACCTCACTAAGGAATCGTTCAAGATTCTGTACACCATATACGTCAGGCCCATACTGGAGTATGCAGCACCAGTTTGGAACCCACACCTGGTTAAGCACGTCAAGAAATTAGAGAAAGTGCAAAGGTTTGCAGCAAGACTAGTCCCAGAGCTAAGGGGATATTCCTACGAAGAAAGGTTAAGGGAAATCGACCTGACGACACTAGAGGACAAGAGGGTTAGGGGAGACATGATAACGACATATAAAATACTGCGAGGAATAGATAAGGTGGACATAGACAAGATGTTATAGAGAGGGGACATAGAAACAAGGGGACACAATTGGAAGTTGAAGACTCCTATGAGTCAAAGGGATGTTAGGAAGTATTTCTTCAGTCATAGAGTTGTCAGGAAGTGGAATAGCCTAGAAAGTGAAGTAGTGGAGGCAGGAACCATACATACTTTTAGACGAGGTTTGATAACGATCATGGAGCAGGGAGAGAGAGGACCTAGTAGCAATCAGTGAAGAGGCGGGGCCAGGAGCTATTACTCGACCCCTGCAACTACAAATAGGTGAGTACAAATAGGTGAGTACCTGACAAGTAGACACACCAGCACTCAGAGCAACACACCTGACAAGCTGACACACCAGCACTCAGACCAACATACCATACTAGAATATGCAGCACCAGTCTGGAACCCACACCTGGTCAAGCACGTAAAGAAACTAGAGAAAGTGCAAGGTTTGCGACAAGGTTAGTTCCACAACTCAGGGTCTGTCTTATGAAGAAAGGTTGAGGAAATAGGACTAACAACACTGGAGGAAAGAAGGGTCAGAGGAGACATGATAACGACATACAAAATACTGCGGGAATCGACAAGGTAGACAGTGACAGGATGTTCCAGAGAGAACACAGAAACAAGGGACACAACTGGAAGCTGAAGACTCAGATGAGTCAAAGGGATGTTAGGAAGCATTTCTTCAGCCACAGAGTAGTCAGGAAGTGGAATAGTCTAGAGAAAGATATAGTGGAGGCAGGAACCATACATAGTTTTAAGACGAGGTATGATAAAGCTCATGGAGCAGGGAGAGCAGAGACCCAGTAGCAGACAGCGAAGAGGCGGGGCCAGGAGCTGAGTCTCGACCCCTGCAACCACAATTAGGTGAGTACAATTAGGTGAGTACCAGACAAGCTGACACACCAGCACTCAGAGCAACACACCTGACAAACTGACACACCAGCACTCAGAGCAACACACCTGCACCTTAAGAATCATTAACAAAAATAATGAACAGATATTATGTTCTCGACAATATTCTCTGAACTTCACACAAATGCGCTAAGACCGTATGGGTCATTCAGCTTTACAAGATCAATGACAACAATATATGATATAAATCTCCATGCGTGTCGTAAGAGGCGACTAAAATGCCGGAGAAAGGGCTAGTAACCCCGTCTCCTTTATACATTACTAAAGTTAAAAAAAAAAGACTCGTTTTCTTATTAGGTCACCCTGCCTCGGTGGGTTACGGCCGGTTATTGAAAAATATATATGAAGGGCATAAAAAATTTACAAGTTGAAGAATGACACCGCAGTACAAGAGACTAAATTCTTCAATACACGCTAATACAGTGAATTAGTTCGTAATACTTGTTTTTAATTATTCTGTAATATATTACTTTTTTGTAGACCTCTTTACTGACAATATGAAAATGAGATAATCTTAGTGATAAACGCTTAAAAGAAATTATTGTTTATAGAGTCTGTTAGAGATAGTGAGGAACGTCGCTAAACAAGGCACTTGAATGACACTTTGAAAACTCTGGAGTAACTCTTATCAGATAAGACCCTCTTCACCTGACTGGTGTCCGCTGGTCCAGACAGTTATGTGGAACAGTGTCCCAATGGTCAGACAGTTATGTGGAACAGTGTCCCAGTGGTCAGACAGTTATGTGGAACAGTGGACCAACGAACTCTGAGAGTAACCCTCACTATTGATAAACACACAATAACCGAAAATCAATTAAAAATTGTGGGGTTACACAGGACTTTATAATACTATATATATATATATATATATATATATATATATATATATATATATATATATATATATATATATATATATATATAGTATATGTCGTGCCTAATAGGTAAAACTGGTCAATTAGCAAGAAATTTAAAATTACGTCCTTTCTAACATTTTCTCTTATACGTTTAAAGATATATTTTTCATTAATGTTAATGTAAAAATTTATAATTTTCCACCAAAGAATCTTAAAAACCCTTTCCCAAACCCCTTATTATAACAAGCGCAATTTAATTTAGCCTAATCCAACTAAATATATTTTAGATCGTTTAAATAATTTAATAATAAACAAACACAATGAAATATATTTTTCTTTATGTTCAAATGATTTTGGCGAAATTATTGCATACCAAATTTTTCGCTTGTCTTAAATGGCAAGAAGACTGTTGCTATTTAAGCCAAAATCCCAGTTATATATATATATATATATATATATATATATATATATATATAAAAGAATGGGGTCCACCTCTGGTGTCAATTGGGACCCATTGCCTCGGAGAAGTGGAAAAAAAGACTCAAGGAAGAATATTTAGATTTCTTTCTGAAGCCATTTGAATATTCACTTCCCATCTTTTTTTTTTTTCAACTTTATTTCAAGACAAAATACAATGGGGATAAAACAACATGGGTAACAACTCAGAGCTACATGTCAAATACTTCGCCCAACTCCCGGCAGGGGGCCGCGTGCCCAGAATCTGCGGGTATTTCCCCTCTGGATCGCAACACGGGGAGTCTCTAAAAGGGGAAAGGGCTGGTCGCCCTGTGGCCCTTTGGGTTTTTTCTATGATGAGTTTTCACCCAGCTCCTTGAAACTTTAGAGCACACTTGCCCCATGCTCCGGTCTCCGACTATTGGATGAATTATAGCAAGGGGGAAAAGGTCTTCATATTTGCGGTCTTCTGATCCCCCCTGTGCGCAGCTCCCCCCCCTTCGGCAAAGGGAAAGTGTGGCAGGAGTGTCTGCCAATGTGGCAGCACAGGTGTAGTCCCAAGCAATCTGCCTCCCATCCTTCCAGGGGTGGCATGGTGGCTCATCAGGACGCTTTTGACTTCCATCAGACCTCTGCCGGGTTCCCGTTGAGCTGGGCACAGGCTGTGCGAGCTTCTCTTTGGATGTCTTGATATATATATATATATATATATATATATATATATATATATATATATATATATATATATATATATATATATATATATATATATATATATATATATATATATATATATATATATATATATATATTATATATTATATATAAAAATTTTTCGATTAGGTAAAACTGGTCAATTAGCAGAACTCATCTAAAATTAAGTCCTTTCTATAATTTTCTTTATACGTTTAAAAATATATTTTTTCATTTATGTTAATGTAATAATTTAAATTTTGTCCGAAAAACGAAAACCTACCTAACCTTTTAAACAAGCGCAATTTAATTCCCCCAACTAAATATATTTTAGATGTTAGCATTAATTTAATAAAAAAAAACAATAAATTTTTTTTTCGTTAGGTTCGAATGATATTGGAAATTATTGCATACACAAATTTTCACTTGTCTTATATGGCAAGATAGCGTTTATTTAAGCCAAAATCGCAAGTTTTATAATGGGCCCCAAAAAATATATATATATATATATATATATATATATATATATATATATATATATATATATATATATATATATATATATATATATATATATATATATTATATATATATATATATATATATATATATATATATATATATATATATATATATGTAGGCCAATAAGGAACTTCCGGAAAACCCCAAACCCCCCTTAAAAATTGGATTTCCAAAAAACGTTTACAGATTGTTAAATATTTTCATTGACAGTGATAAAAATTTTTTTTTTTTCGACCCTAATTCTAAACCTGCCTAACCAACCTAAACCGCCTATTCATTTTTTATTTGAATTCTGTATATATAGCATAGGTCAGTTTAAATTTATTGAATATTGTAAAATCAATGATATATATTTTTTATATGTAATTGTTTTTTGCTTTTTTGGGGGGCGATTTTTTGTCTGCTTTATAGACAAATTTTCCAAACGTGGCTGGGAAGCTACAGGACTTATTCTTCTCCCCTTTGGTCCAGTCCACGCGATATATATTAATTAAAGCATTAAAAAAACACGTAAATACAATGCGACCACCGGAAATCAAAACCGGGGGTCTAACCTTGCTCCGGGGAAAAACAACCTCCAGAACCAAGCCCTTGACCACCATGCACTGCTCCTGGGGGGGATTCCGGGGATCAACCCATGAGCTGGTATCTAAACGGAAGAAGAAGGGGAAAATTTGTCCGACAGTCCCCCCCACAATGTGCTGGCACCGGGGAACTCGGTGTACTAATGGGCCCCGGGGGTTTGTAGATGATGTAAGTGGTTCAAGAGTAATATATTTTGAGTTGGGGTTCTATTTTTATGAGTGTGAAGCATCAGTTAGAAAAATTGGAACAAGGGAAAAGGGCATTACTAAAACTATTATCTTGGAAAAAGGGAAATTATTCAGTAGTTTTTTTTTTAAATTTGGGTGATAGAGCAAACTAGGATGACTTTCAGGGTGCATAAAATTTTTATGAAGGGGGTTTAAGGGAAAATAGGTGGGTTGAGTCCTGGGGCTGGGAAATACTGTGCCTGATCTCTGAAGGGAAATGGAGATATTTCCGTTTGGAGGGGGGATTTGAACGTCGTATTGGACCTTTTGCAAGACGGAAGCCACACCACACTCTCTCTCCACCACACTCATAGAAAAATACTATATATATATATATATATATACGTATATATATGTATATATGTGGGATATATATATATTACGTATATATATATATATATATATATACGTATTTTATATATATATATATATATACTATATATATATGTGTGTATATATATATATATATATATATATATATATATATATATATATATATATATATATATATATATATATATATATATAATATAATATAATATATATATATATATAATAATATATATATTATTATATATATATATATATATATATTATATATATATATATATATATATATATATATATATTTTTTATAAAATATATATATATATATATATATATATATATATACGTTTTTATATATATATATATATATATATATATATATATATTGGATATATATATATATACGTATATATATATATATATACGTTTTAAATTTATATATAATTTTATATATATATATATATATATATATATATATATATATATATATATATATATATATATATATATATATATATATATAAATATAAAAACACACACACACACACACACACCCCCGGGGGAGTGGGAAAGCCCCGCTTCACGCACGGAGGGGCCCCCGGGTTAATTCCCGTGGGAGAAAAAATTTTAAGTGTTTCCCACACACACACACACACACACACATACATACAACAGGTAGTGTTTTCATTGCCTAGGCAAAATAAAAACCCAACACACACAGGGTGTGAAGTCACGCGCCCGGGTCCGATAATTTGGGTCTTTTAGTGGTCCCAGAGGGGGAACCAGGAAGCAAATAGGCGTGGAAAGGACAAAGTGTCGTAATCATTTAAAAAAACCCAAAACGAAATTCGAATGATCACAGGTGGAAAATCCACAAAAGTGTAAAGCGTAAGAGTTTGAAGCCGATGGGGGGGGGCCTTGTGAGATAGGCCTAACGGGGGG
>WNWK01029330.1:0-24513 GCA_009830355.1 Cherax destructor | reverse complement strand
GATCTAAATGCTAAAGTAGGAGAAACATTTAAAGAGGGTGTGGTAGGTAAGTTTGGGGTGCCAGGTGTAAATGATAATGGGAGCCCTTTGATTGAACTTTGTATAGAAAAGAGATTGATTATAGGTAATACATACTTTAAGAAAAAAATGATAAATATACAAGATATGATGTAGGGCGTAATGACAGTAGTTTGTTGGACTACGTATTGGTAGATAAAAGAATGTTGAGTAGACTTCAAGATGTACATGTTCATAGAGGGGCCACAGATATATCAGATCACTTTTTAGTTGTAGCTACAATGAGAGTAAAAGGTAGATGGGATACAAGGAAAATGGAAGCAACAAATAAGAGAGAGGTGAAGGTATATAAGTTAAACGAGGAAGCGATTATGGAAATATATAAACAACTATTGGAGGATAGATAGGCTAGTGAAAGTATAGGGAAGTGGGTCGAAGATGTATGGGGTAGGTTAAAGAATGTAGTGTTAGAGTGTTCAGCAGAAGTTTGTAGTTACAGGAAAGTGGGTGCGGGAGGGAAGAAGAGCGATTGGTGGAATGATCATGTAAAGAGAGTAGAAAGAGAGAAAAAGTTAGCGTATGAGAGGTTTTTACAAAGTAGAAGTGATTAAAGGAGCGAGGAGTATATGGAAAGAAAAAGAGAGGTAAAGAGTTAATGAGTTAATGTATGAGCACATTTCTTCTCGCATATGGGTACTTAGAAGTGTACATATGTGCACATATTAGTGTACTTGTGTGTGCATGAACATATTTAGGGTGCCGAAGTGCATGTATAAATGTACGTGTATGTACTAATGAGTGTGCGTGTACATATTTGGCTGTTTCTGTTCACGGAGTTTGACCTATTTACTATTAATTATTGTTCTTGATAGCTCAACCAACGCAATTATTGGTTTTCTTTTGTCTGCGCTGAAAAATGACAATAAAGGAAGTATAGTTAGGATCCACCACATATAATAAATCTGTCTGAACCGAGCGTTTGATGTGAAGGTCATAACTAATCTTTACTAAACTTGTAAGAAACCAGTGAACGAATCATTATGCTTAGTTACCCTGACAGCTGATTTTTGATGTCGAATTAACTAAGAGTATTTTTAGGCACTGTGCGGCTCTTGCTTAGTGGACTGTGCATCGAACCTTAACTACTTCTTTTCTGAATGACCCACACAGGTTTAGTAACTCATAATTTAATATAAATTCATGAAACAAACTATGTAGCCCGTACCAAGACTGAGTGCTGTGGCCGCCATTACTCTGATGGCGAGGGATTTGCAGGACTGGATGAGGGAGATGAGGGCGGGTCTGAAGGAGGGGACTTCTCCATCAGGCAACTCCTCCTCAGCTGTCTTGACAAGGAATCCCTCGTTCAGCTCATCGTCGTGGATCCTGGCGGTATTGTCCAATATTTATAAATGTAACTCTAAAGATTATTATTATATTAAAGTGAAGTGATATACCCGTTTGGGTTACTCCGTGTAGCAAAGCATAACTACGAGGAGTAATGCTGACTAAGTTTTTAGAAGATGAAGTAACAGTATGCGAAGAGAAGCAAATGTGAAAACACTCAATAAAAAGACAGCAAAGTATAAATTATCAAATTTGTTAATTCATACCTTCCTCTAATCAAAAGTAATCATAGGTAAAAAATTAAGCTAATTAATGCAAAATTATGCAGAGGGTTCAGGAAGAACCGCTTATTGTTCTCAGTCTCTCCCCTCGTACCCTACAGCTCCTGCAGTACATCCACTCCTTTCCCTCCTCCCTTCAAGTCTTATAGCTCCAGTTAGCACTCTCTTAATGTTCCCTTCCCCATTACATTAATATAGCTCCTGGCAGTACTCACTGTTCTCTGCCTCCGCTAATGAAGCCAGAGTTGGTCTCCAGATTATATGCAAACTGGTCCTTTATTTTCCTGTCCAGGGAGAAGAAGTCCATTCCTGAAGAGAGTAAACGACTCACCTGAGAGAAAGGAAATGCATGAAAATAATTGGGAAAGACTCAAAAAATAAGACCTTAAAGTGACTATTGAAGTTATCAGCCAGGAAAGCAGACTTTTAGTGGAGCTACTGATATCTATATCTAGACAGGTGAGGTTACAATATTATATGTTAAGTAAAAGGACACAAATGCAACTAATGTGTGTTTATTGTGGCAACGTTTCGCTCTCCATGAGCTTTTTCAAGCCGTTACAAGCAATACATGGACACAGAGGGTATATATAGGGTCAGAGTGAGGTGTAATACTAGTGGTGGTAGAAGTAGTAGTGATATAAGTTGTAGTAGTAGTAGTAATACAATAAGGTAGAACAATCAACTTGCACATGAGTAAAAGGTAATTGCTTTCACCTTTTACTCATGTGCAAGTTGATATTCACTATTGTATTACTACTACTACTACAACTTATATACTACTACTTCTACCACCACTAGTATTACACTCACTCTGAGCTATATACCCTCTGTGTCCATGTGTTTGTAATTAGAGTCCTGAGAGCGAAGTTGCCACAATAAATGTCACTTAGTTGCATTTGTGTCCTTTTGTACTTAACATATTGTCGGTAATTCTACCAATATTTATACAATATTATAATAGAAGGCTCTCGCCTTCAACATTGCCAGCATGAAAAACTGGATAAAGTTTATATGGTGTATTTAAAAAGTGCATGGATATATAACAGAAAAGGCGAGTTAGGTCTTCTTATTACCGCTGCTTCTACTACTATGTTTTATATGTTAGAAGTAAATAAAGGACATTTCCTCAGAATTTCTGTTATCTTATTTCTATTAACTACATGTATTCAAAAACCTCTAAAAGCAGTTAAAGCCGATCCTAAATCTAGTTACCACAACATCTATATTTGTCTAAATTCATATTAACATAACATATAATAAATCATCAGTTAGGTAAAAGGACACAAGTGCAACTAATAAGACATTTTATTGAGGCAACGTTTCGCTCTCCAGGAGCTTTATCAAGCCGTTACAAGCGATACATGGACACAGAGGGTATATATGCTTAGAGTGAGGTGTAATACTAGTGGCAGTAGTAGTAGTAGTAGTAGTAGTATTAATATTAGTTGTAGTAGTAGTAGTAATACAAAAAGGTAGAACAATCAACTTGCACATGAGTAAAAGTTTATAAAAGATATTACTTGGGTACCATAAAAATAGGTTAGACAAATATTTCTGTTAGTGGTTGGATTTGAGAAGGCCTGCAGAGATGATGAAGCTGCCTTTATTTTGCTTGATTATGTTAGAAACAGCGATTAATGATAATTCAAGGCATTTATGTCTTCGGAAATTAGGTTATCTGATCACTAGTCGGGCGTCTTTGAATTTCATGAGGTAATTGGTGGAATTCCGGTGTTGTACGTAGGCATTGTTCAAGTTATTCCACCAGTCACCTCATGAAATTCAATGACTAGACTAGTGATCAGAGAACCTAATTTCCGCAGACATAAATGCCTTGAATCATCATTAATTGCTGTTTCTAACACAATCATGCAAAATAAAGCAGCTTCATCATCTCTGAAGTATTAGCACGATAAAATGTCACGTTAGTTGCACTTGTGTCCTTAAACCTAAAATATTGTCGGTAATTCTACAAACATTAAAACACTGCCTTTCAGTTATTGTTTTACTCTCTCCTAATATATTTTCAGTACTTGAAACGTTCTATCCTAATAATTTTCTAATATGTTTATAGAATATATTCGACATTATCCATGTATATTTCCAGAAATAACGGATTTAAGTCAGATAAATTTCGAACAAAGTTGTGTATGCGTGAAACAATCTTCCGAGTAGGGTGATAGAGGCTAGGACCTTGGGTGGCTTTAAAAAGAGATTGGACAAATATATATGAGTGGGAGGGGCTGGGTTTGATTGTTGTCATGGGTATGTAGATGAATGGTTCAGAGAACCGACAAGTTATAAATAAGACACATATGCAACACTTGGGTATCTTTATTGAAGATACCCAAGTGTTGCATATGTGTCTAATTTATAACTTGTCGGTTCTCTGAACCATTCATCTACATCCTGCCTGACACAGCAACAGCTTGGGATCTTGATACAAATGAATTCTTCAACACTTGTCCAACCTTTGGACGAAGACCTACTTCGACTAGTGGATGGTACCACTATGACCCCGCCTCCTCCTGCTTCGCCTCACCTGACTACAGTATATAAGCCACTTCTATGGCTCTATGCTGTACTTTCTACAAGATTGATGGACTGAACACATCGACTCCAGGCCGAGGGACTGATTACCTTAAACTACTCCTCTCCTTACACCTTTCTGCTTTGTATTGGACTAATGAAGCCACTGTTTGACGAAACGTTTTCTCAATAAAGATACCCAAGTGTTGCATATGTGTCTAATTTATGTCGTGGGTATGGGAGTGAATTCTTGGGTAGTGGTGGTTTTGATAAGGAACTGCCTTGTATGGACCAGTAGGCCTTCTACAGTGTTCCTCCATTTTTATGTCCTTGTGTTCTTTTATCCGTAGACTTTCACATGTCAATAATTGTCAAGGCATTAAGAGCATTAATATAACCTAACTTTAGTGTTATCAAGAGAACAAGCAGTTCACTCTCTAATATGGAAACCCAATTGTTACTTTCCATGAATAACACAACATGATTAAAGTGTTTACCCAAGTACTTGGCAACAAGAACAGTTGCTACACTGCCAGAGGACTCAAGTTATGCACTAGCATGTATGCAACTCTTCAGCTTTGCTGACAGACAGTCAGTCAACAGATTTTTTTTTCATTTGGAGATGCCTCTTCCAACTCTTCTCTCTCTCTCTCTCTCTCTCTCTCTCTCTCTCTCTCTCTCTCTCTCTCTCTCTCTCTCTCTCTCTCTCTCTCTCTCTCTCTCTCTCTTTCCACGAACACAAAGTGGGAGTTGTCAAAGTTTTTTTTTTCTGATGGCACTGTGCTTTTGGGAGATTCTGAAGAGAAGTTGCAGAGCTTGGTGAACGAGTCTGGAAGGGTATGTGAGAGCAGGAGATTAAAAGTGAATGTAGGAAAGAGCAAGGTGATGAGGATAACAAAAAAAATAGGTAATGAAAGACTGGATATCAGATAAAAGGGAGGGAGGGAGTATGGAAGAAGTGAATGTACTCAGGTATTTGAGAGTGGACTTGTCAGAAGATAGGTCTATGAAAGACTAGGTAAGTCATAGAACTGATGAGGGGAAAAAAGGTGAGTGGAGCACAAAGGAGTGTGTGGAGACAAAGAACGTTATCCATGGAAGCAAAGAGGGGAATGTATGAGAGTGTAGTGGTACCAATGATCTTATATGGGTGTGAAACATGGGTGGTGAATGTCGAAATAATGAGAAGGCAGGAGGCAATGGAGATGTCGTGTCCGAGTGCAGTGTGTGAGATAAGAAGGATGTGCAGGGATTAAAAAAGTATTATTCAGAAAGCAGAGGAAGGGTTGTTGAGGTAGTTCAGACATTCAGAGAGGATGGAACGAAACAGAATGACTTTGAGGGCATAAATCTACAGTGGAAAGAAGGTGGGTAGGGGTCGTCCTAGGAAACGTTGGAGGGAGGAGATAAATGAGGTTTTGTGTGTGATGGGCTTGGACTTTCAGCAAGCATGCTTGTTTGTGTCAGATAGGAGTGACTGGAGACAAATGGGTTTTATGACTTTACATGCTGTTGGAGTATGAGCAAAGTAACATTTATAAAGAGATTTAGGAAAAAAGGTTAGCAGGACTTGGGTTCTAGAGTTGGGAAGTACAGTGCCTGCACTCTGAAGGAAAGGTGGGGATGTGTTGCAGTTTTTTAATCAATCAATCAATCAATCAACTTTATTTCTGATAATATTACAAAGTGGGGTATACATATGTTATTTAGACATTTTATGAAGTAAGTATTACAAGAAGGCCAATAATATGCCTAGGTATGCCTAGGCATTTCAGGTAGTCTTATACTAGATCTTACTCTATAGTGACACAATGATTATAATGGTATTAAGGTTAGGTAATTGTAGTGATTAACTAGGTTTACAAAATTGAGGTAGTTTAAAAATTTAACAATTTAACAATTAGTTTATATAATAATGGAAATGGTGACATTTCTATATTGGAGTGTCTTAGGCAAACTTATGACTAGCTTAAGAATTATGAAGCAATAGTTGTATTAGAATTTTGGTTACAGTCATGTGTAAATTAGGGGGAATCACAGATATCAATAAGTGTATTTTGCTGTGGATATGTGCAAGATAAAGTAGTTTTCATGTGGTTAGCTACCGGTTGGGTGTGTAAGGGAGATAATATGTTTTTTTAACGGTGCTTTTGAAAATGGAGGTTGTGTCTGCAGTTCTAGAGTTTTCAGGCAGGGAGTTCCAGATTTTAGGCCCTTTTATGTACATTGGATTTTTGTATAGATTTAGTCGGACACGGGGAATGTCAAAGAGATGTTTGTGTCTGGTATTATGTCTATGGGTCCTGTCACAACTGTCAAGAAAGTGTTTTAGCTCAGTATAGTATAGGCACGCCTCTGACAGGACAGTGATGGAGTGAATGAAGATGAAAGTGTTTCTTCTTTTTCGGGTCATCCTACCTCGGTGGGAAACTATAAAATAAAAGATTAACAGGAAGGCATATAAAGACGAGACTACACCTCGCGGCCACCTGAACAACACCTGACTTTTTATGATTTTCAAAACTATTTTTTATATGACTTGATTCTATTATATTACTCTCGACCATGGACTTACTAGACACAGCAACATCTTGAGATCTTGATACAAACGGATTTTTCAACACTTGTCCAACCTTAGGACGAAGACCTACTTCGACTAGTGGATGGTTTCACTATGACCCCGCCTCCTCCTGCTACATCTCACCTGTTTAAAGTATATAAACAACTTCTATTTTCCCTATGCTGTACTTGCTTCAAGATTGATGGACTGAACACATCGACTCCAGGCCGAGGAACTGATTACCTCATACTCCTCCTCTCCTTTCAACTTCCAGCCTACGCAGCGAGCTCATCATCTGGTACCTGAATGATGGCACTCTGGCAGGTACTGAAGAGTCCCAGCTAGAGGAGCTACAACTGGTAAAGACTCATCCTCAATCCCTCCAAGTGTGAAATCATCACAGCGAACTGGGAAATAATCAGAGTAGTACGAACAATCCTCCCTGAAGTCTCTAATACCAAAAGGACAAACTGAATGATCTGACGAGAATGGAGGAGAGAATAAGCAATCTTGATGCCCATGATGCCTTGCATCTCCTCACAAGGTGTCTTACTCTACCAAGACCCACTTCCTGAGGTGCGCACCCTCTTTTGACAACCCAACACTCGAATATGACTTACTCCCGAGATCAATTTTTAAGAAGGCACTGAATCTCTCACTGGAAGATCAGCAATGGGATCAGGCAACCCTCCCAGTGCGACTGGGAGGTATAGGGGTGCGCAAAGCAATGCAGGTAGCTTTACCTGCATTTCTGTCTTTGTGTTTGGCTTCCAGTGGATTAGTCAAGAAGATTGTCCCCGAACGCTTGAGAGACGTGGTAGGAGCTCAAGATCCCAGGTTCACTGAAGCAGCCGTGCGGTGGAACATCCTGGCAGACTCCTCCAGTAGAACAGCTCCTCCCAAAGAACACAAACGGTCCCACTGGGACAAACCGATCATGTAAAAAATCGCCAACACAATGCTTACGAACGTTTCAGGAAAAGACAAAGCTCGTCTCCTAGCGAGGAAGGCACCACATTCAGGAGGTTTCCTTCTAGCTGTTCCCAATTCCTTCCTGGGCACTCGACTCGACCCACAGGCCATTCGGATTGGTGTTGCTCTTCGCCTAGCCGCCCCCATACTCACCGAACATAGGTATATTTGCGGCAGGGCGACGGCTGATCAATTCGGACTTCATGGTCTCGTGTGTCACAAATCAGAAGGGAAGTATGCTAGACATGAGGAGATCAACGACATCATAAAGAAAAGCCTCGCCACAGCCAGTTGCCCAGCCCAACGGGAACCCCAAGTGCAGAGGTCCGACTTAAGTCAAAAGCGTCCTGATGGAGCCACTATGCTACCCTGGAAGAATGGTAAGCAGATTGCCTAGGACTACACCTGTGTCGCCACATTGGCAGACACCTACATGCCATACTACGTAGCCGAAGCGGGTGTAGCTGAGAGCCACAGGGAGACCAAAAAGACTCGCAAATATGAAGGTCTTCTCCCTTTCTATAACTTCATCCCAATAGGGTCAGAGACCCTTGGAGCATGGTGCAAGTCTGCTCTAAAGTTCCTCAAAGAGCTGGGTGAAAAACTCATCATAGAAACCAAGGACCACAGTGCGGCCATATTCCACTTTCAGAGACTCAGTGTTGCGATTCAGATGAGAAATGCCTGCAGCATTCTGGGCAGGCGGCCCACCGCCGGAAGCTGGACGAAGTATTCGAGATCGAGATGTAACTCTGAGTTGTTATCTATGTTGTTTTACTCCCTATTGTATTTTTGCAATGTATGTTGTCTTTAAATAAAGTCTACACAGCATATAGAATATAGAGGGTGGTAGGAGAAAACAAATTCAAACAGCTTCAGTGAGAACCTTGAGTTTTCCCTGAAGCAAGTTTATTCTATTCTCTGAGGATGAGGGTCCCCAACACAGTCATATATACATATACATATACGTATATATATATATATATATATATATATATATATATATATATATATATATATATATATATATATATATATATATATATATATATACAGGAGGGGCAGCCGCCAGCTTCAGGGAGTCCCAAAAGTCTAGAATAGAAAATATGGAGAACTTTCTCATCATTATATATTTGTTCCCATAGGCTCTGAGACCCTTGGCTCATGGGAAAAGAGTGCATCTAATTCCTTAAGGAGCTAGGCAAAAGACTCATCAGGGTAACTAGGGATCCCAAGACAGCTAGTTTTCTGTTCCAGCGACTCAGCGCTGCTGTTCAGAGGGGTAATGCCTGCTGTATTTTGGGCACACGCCCCAGCTCTGAGGATGAGATTTTAGCATTATAATCAGTGACAAACACGTAACAATATGTACTAGATATGTATCTCTCACACCTCATGTACTGTATATGCCATCTTTATATAAACAATGTATCTCTTAAATCTTCCGTACCATATTATGTAATATATATATATATATATATATATATATATATATATATATATATATATATATATATATATATATATATATATATATATATATATATATATATATATATATATATATATATATATATATATATATATATATATATATATATATATATATATATATATATATATATATATATATATAGTATATATGACACGCACCTGGTCGTCGGGAACGCCGTGGTTGGTGAGATAAGCACAGCCAATATCGGTGAAGGCTTCATGTAGCTCTCTCGCCACCCTCTGCCACTCCTCCTGGCTGGTCTCCCTGTCCCACCCTAAACCTGGAGGTGAACATGTAACTATAAACGGCCGTAGTAGACAGAAACGTCAACATCAACAGTCAATCCTTTCATCGACAAGGCGTGTCTGTTGAACTTCATGGAACTTTTGTCGCATTTTTTTCCGCAGAAAAGGATACACATTTTACTATATCCATTATGAAATGTAATGTATATTGAATTTTTGTTCAAGTGACTCGAAGATGTATTAAATGAATTCTGAATCAAAACAATGAAAGTGATTTACTTGGCATATACGATTTTATATTATTTCCACTGAAATAACTATCAATACATAATTATCATACAATTAAACGCAATTGAGAAGATTAAAATTTACAAGTTGATTTAAAAAAGGGTAAATTGTTAAACAACAATTGCTAGAACGGTTAAGGTCAAGCAAATATGAAATTCTCTGTTAACTCCTCGATCATCTCACCTGCATCATAATGGGATGGGTGTAATGTCGGACGTGACTGAGGTGATATCTCAGCCTTTTATAGCCTTCCGCTGTTCTATTTTTTACAGGTCTTTGATAATGTGAGAAATCACGAAAGCACTTGAAATTTCACACACACTCACACACACACACACACACACACACACACACCAGGAGCCAGGAGCTGAGACTCGACCCCTGCAACCACAATTAGGTGAGTACACACACACACACACCGCACACACATACATACCCAAAGGTAACAGAAATAATGAGAAGGCCAGGGTGAGCCCTTGGTTCATCCAAAGGTGTACAGAGGCCAAAACCAAGTGCACTAGAGAATGGAAGAAGTACAGAAGGAGAATAAGAAAAGTAGTCATAGAGCCAGAAATGAATATGCACAGTTAAGAAGGGAGGCTCAAAGGCAATACGAAAATGACATAGCAGCGAAAGCTAAATCTGACCCGAAGCAGTTGTACAGCCACATCAGGAGGAAAGCGACAGTCAAGGACCAGGTGATCAGGCTAAGGAAGGAAGGAGGGGAGATCTCAAGGAACGACCGTGAAGTATGTGAGGAGCTCAACATGAGATTCAAAGAAGTGTTCACAGAGGAGACAGAAGAACCCCAGAAAGACGGAGAGGTTGGGTACACCTTCAAGTGTTGGATGAAGTGAAGAAGTGAAGAGGCTGCTAAGTGAGCTAGATACCTTAAAGGCAATGGGGCCGGATAACATCTCTCCATGGGTCTTGAGAGAGGGAGCAGAGGCGCTATGTGTACCACTTACAACAATCTTCAACACATCTATAGAAACAGGGCGACTGCCTGAGGAATGGAAGACAGCAAATGTAGTCCCAATTTTTATAAAAGGAGACAGACAAGAAGCACTAAACTACAGACCAGTGTCACTGATATGTATACTATGCAAAGTCATGGAGATCATCAGGAGAAGAGTGGTGGAACACCTAGAAAGGAATAAGCTTATCAAAGACAGCCAGCATGGTTTCAGGGACGGGAAATCCTGTGTCACAAACCTGCTGAAGTTCTATGACAGGGTGACAGCAGTAAGACAGGAGAGGGTGAGTATATTGCATTTTCTTGGACTGTAAGAAGGCGTTTGACACAGTTCCACACAAGAGTTTAGTGCAAAAGCTGGAGGACCAGGCAAGGATAACAGGGAAGGCACTGCAATGGATCAGGGAATACCTGTCAGGAAGACAACAGCAAGTCATGGTACGTGGCGAGACGTCAGAGTGGGTACCTGTGATGAGCAGGATTCCACAGGGGTCAGTCCTAGGACTGGTGCTGTTTCTGGTATTTGTGAACGACATGACCAAAGGAATAGACTCTGAAGTGTTCCTGTTTGCAGATGATTAAAGTTCACGGAAGAATTCAATCGGACGGAAACCAGGCAGAACTACAAAGGGATCTGGACAGGCTGCAGGACTGGTCCAGCAACTGGCTCTTGGAGTTCAACCCCACCAAGTGTAAAATCATGAAGATTGGGGAAGGACAAAGAAGACCGCAGACGGAGTACAGCCTAAGGGGCAAGAGACTACAAATTTCTCTCAAGGAAAAGGATCTTGGGGTGAGTATAACACCAAGCTCATCTGAGGTGCACATCAAACAAATAACTGCAGCAGCATACGGGCGCCTAGCAAACCTACGAACAGCATTCCGACATTTTAATAAGGAATCGTTCAGGAAACTGTACACTGTTTGCGTTAGGCCCATATTGGAATATGCAGCACCAGTCTGGAACCCTCACCTAGACAAGCACGTAAGGAAACTAGAGAAAGTGCATAGGTTTGCAACTAGCCTGGTCCCAGAGCTAAGGGGTATGTCCTACGAGGAGAGGTTATGAGAAATCTACCTGACGACACTGGAGGACAGGAGAGATAGGGGGATATGATAACGATATACATAATACTGAGAGAAATCGACAAGGTGGACAGAGACAGGATGTTCCAGAGATGGGATACAGCAACAAGGGGTCACAGTTGGAAGTTGAAGACTCAGATGAATCACAAAGATTTTAGGAAGTATTTCTTCAGTCACAGAGTTTTCAGGAAGTGGAATAGTGTGGGAAGTGATGCAGTGGAGGCAGGATCTATATATTGCTTTAAGAAGAGGTATGATAAATATCAAGAAGAGGGAAGAGTGACTTAGTAGCGGCCAGCGAAGAGGCGGGGCCAGGAGCTGTGAGTGGACCTCTGCAACAACAACTAGGTGAGTACAACTAGATGAGTACACACACACACACACGTAATATATATATATATATATATATATATATATATATATATATATATATATATATATATATATATATATATATATATATATATATATATATACATACATATATACATGTATATATGTATATATATATATATATATATATATATATATATATATATATATATATATATATATATATATATATATATATATATGCTAGGAATTCGCAAGAGCAGGCGAAATATTCACAAACACTGATCTCTGGCCGACGGAGACTCGACCCTACGAACCTTGTGACAGGAACGCAGTGCTTTCCGACCGGCCAGAGATCAGTGTTTGTGAATATTTCGCCTGCTCTGCGAATTCCTAGCATTGTAAAATCTCTAGTTGTGTCGATGCATGCAGGGGATGAGATGAAAAGCTGTAAGCCACCTGCCTGAAAGCTGGGTGCCTTGGATCAACGTCTAGCGTGAGCTGGATGCCAAGGTATTGGTCAGTGTGGTACGGTCGGTAAAGCACTGCGTTCCTGTCACAAGGTTCGTAGGGTCGAGTCTCCGTCGGCCAGAGATCAGTGTTTGTATATATATATATATATATATATATATATATATATATATATATATATATATATATATATATATATATATAATATAGTATATATATATATATATATATATATATATATATATATATATATATATATATATATATATATATATATATATATTGCAAGACAACCACTATGAAAAATATAGAGGAATTCCAAGCGCTTTCGTGACTACTCACATTATCAAGGAACTATAACAGGAAAACATGACAAGAAGGCTTATATAAGGGCGAGACTACACCTCACAGTCACATCACACTAACAAAGACTACACCTCACAGTAGCGTAACATCTCACGACTCTGTGAAGAGGAACATAAGAAAGGACCTGAAACTCTTCCCAAGAATTAAGATTAGTCCAATTTATCATTAAATTCTTCCCAAATTTTATTAATTATAAATGAATCCAATTTATATAAACCAAAAGAAATATTCATATTATTTTCAAAACTGCTTTTAATGAAACATGATTCTATTATATTTCTCTCAACCATGGACTTGCTTGATACAACCTTCTCAGCATTTTGAAAATCAATTGGATGGTTAAAATCTCTCACATGAATAAATAGAAACAAAAAATACTCCTTTTATCAAGCTATTCCATCAGAATGGCAACATAGTATGTTGGATCATTGCTATAATAAACTCAGAAGAATTTGTAATAATCTCAAAAACAAACTACAAAGAAAATTAGATAATTTAATTGAAAATAGTGATTGGACAAAGCACGCTAATAACAATTTTGTAATTAACTTATCAGATGAAATATTAGATAAAAATACAACTGCTGCTCTTGGTTTCGGTTTAAGTTTTGCAACTTCAAAAAAACCTAATAATGTTGAAATTGCAAAAGCCTTTTGTAATTTAGAAAAATCCTCTGATTTATCCACTGATGAAATTAATATTAGTAAGGGGATGGTATATTGCTCAATGTTAAAACAAAATATTCCCAATTGCCCTCAAAGATTTTTTAAGTCTTATGATTCACTTTTGAATAATAAAAATTTGCGTCTTACTAAAGCAGATAAAATTAATGCAATTGTAATTATGAAAGAAACCGATTACCAAGATAAAATGAATAACCTCCTAGATGATTTTGAAACCTATTCTAAACTTAGAAAGAATCCCTTAGAAACTGTTAACAGCAATTTCAATAAAACAATAAAACATCTATTGAAGGGCAAAGATGAATTAATTAAAAAATTTACTTCCACTAATCCATCTTTACCTTATATGTATGGATTAATAAAAACACACAAACCTGGTAATCCTGTTAGACCAATTATTAGCTCTATAGGTTCAGTTTCTTATAAACTTTCTAAATGGCTTGTTGATATTTTGAGCCCAATTGTTGGAAAAATTTCTAATTTTAATGTTAAAAACAACTTAGATTTAGTTGATAAATTAAGCACCTTGACTGATTTAAATGATTTCAATATGGTTAGTTTTGATGTTACCTCCTTGTTTACAAAAGTTCCAGTTGATGATTTACTAAGTTTCTTATCTGAAGAATTGGTTAATTATGATTTACCATTGCCAGTTCCTACTATCATTAAACTTATTAAACTTTGTATTGTTGATGCAAAATTTGTATTTAATGATGAGTTTTACACTCAGAAGTTTGGTATGGCAATGGGAAATCCTCTTTCACCTGTTCTTAGTAACTTATATATGGAATTTTTCGAAACAAGATTGCTTAACATTATCCTTCCCTATAGAGCTAAGTGGTATAGATATGTTGATGATATTTTGTGCCTTATGCCTAAGAATGTAGATATAAACCATTTCCTTGTTAAATTAAATAGCTTAGCTCATTCTATAAATTTTACTGTTGAATTCGAAGTAAATAACTCATTGCCCTTCCTAGATGTTTTTATTATTAAGGGTAACATTGATTTTAAATTTAAAATTTACAGAAAACCTACAAATAATTGTTCCTATGTACACTATTACTCTTCACATTAAGATAGAGTTAAAGTGTCGGTTTTTTCTTCAATGTTTTTGAGATCTTTACATTTTTAATTTATCTCTTCAAACATTTTTAATTTATCTCTTCAAATATTTTTAATTTATCTCTTCAAACAGGTGTAGTGTCTGATATGTGGAAGATGGCTAATGTAATTCCTATTTTTAAAGTAGGGGACAAGTCACTACCGTCAAACTACCGCCCAATAAGCCTGACCTCAATTGTAGGCAAATTACTAGAGTCAATTATAGCTGATATTATTAGAAGCCATCTAGATAACCATAATTTGATTAATGATACCCAGCATGGATTCACGAGGGCCGTTCCTGCCTATCTAATTTATTAACCTTCTTCAGTAAAGCTTTTGAGGCTGTTGATCACGATAAGAATTCGATATTGTTTATTTAGACTTTAGTAAGGCTTTTGATAGAGTACCGCACCAGAGACTGTTAAAGAAAGTGGCAGCTCATGGCATTGGGGGAAAAGTTCTGTCATGGATCGAGTCATGGCTCACCAATAGGAAGCAGAGAGTGTGCATAAATGGGGTTAAATCCGAATGGGGACTTGTAACAAGTGGTGTTCCACAGGGATCAGTCTTAGGCCCATTGTTATTTATAATATATATCAATGACCTTGATGAGGGAATTACTAGTGATATGAGCAAATTCGCCGACGACACGAAGATAGGTAGGATAATTGATTCAAACATAGATGTCATAGAACTTCAGGAAGATTTAGACAAACTTAATTCGTGGTCAGAAAAGTGGCAGATGCAGTTCAATGTAGATAAATGCAAGGTTCTGAAGCTCGGGAGTGTCCATAACCCAAGCACTTATAAGTTAAATAACGTAGAACTTAGCCATACAGATTGCGAGAAGGACTTGGGGGTGATGGTAAGCAGCAACCTTAAACCAAGACAGCAATGCCTAAGCGTACGTAATAAGGCAAATAGATTACTGGGATTTATATCAAGAAGTGTTAGCAACAGAAGTCCAGAGGTTATATTACAGCTTTATACATCATTAGTAAGGCCTCACCTAGATTACGCAGCTCAGTTCTGGTCTCCATATTACAGAATGGACATAAATTCGTTAGAAAACATTCAGCGTAGAATGACTAAATTAATACATAGCATTAGAAATCTTCCTTACGAAGAAAGATTGAAGACCCTAAAATTACATTCACTTGTAAGATGTAGAATGAGGGGAGACATGATCGAGGTATACAAGTGGAAAATGGGTATTAACAAAGGGGATATAAATAAGGTCTTGAGGATATCTCTCCAAGAGAGAACCCGCAATAATGGATTCAAGTTAGATAAGTTTAGATTTAGAAAGGATATAGGAAAGTATTGGTTTGGAAATAGGGTAGTTGATGAGTGGAACAGTCTGCCTAGTAGGGTTATTGAAGCTAGGACCTTGGGTAGTTTCAAATTTAGGTTGGATAAATTCATGAGTGAGAGGGGTTGGATTTGAGGGGACTCGCGCATGAGTGGGTAGAATTGTCAAAGATTATTTCTTGGGTAGCATTGAAAATTGGGTTGAGCAAATATTCTGTTAGTGGGACGGATTGTGAAGGACCTGCCTAGTATGGGCCAACAGGCCTGCTGCAGTGTTCCTCCTTTCTTATGTTCTTATGTTCTTATGTTCTTGTAGTCCAGAGTTCATAGATGAAGAAATCTCTAAAATTTATGAAATATCGAATGATTTAAAATACCCAAGAAACATAATTGATAAATCTTTTAAAATAGCTAGGAATACTTTTTACAATCAAAAGGGACAACCAACCTTATTCAACCAAAAATATGTTGGTTCTCCCTTACCATGAAAACTTGATTGATATGCCTTCCTTTCTTAAGAATTTTAATATCAAAGTTGTATTTAAAAATCTTGATACAGTAAAAAGACTTTTGATAAAAAATTCCCCCCAAAATGCTGACGGATGTGTCTATAAGATTCCCTGTAAAATATGTGATAAAGTTTATTATGGTCAAACTGGTAAAAGTCTTGAACTAAGATTAAAACAACATAAATATAGCATTAGAACTGGACAAGATTCTAATGCTCTATTTATTCATGTGAGAGATTTTAACCATCCAATTGATTTTCAAAATGCTGAGAAGGTTGTATCAAGCAAGTCCATGGTTGAGAGAAATATAATAGAATCATGTTTCATTAAAAGCAGTTTTGAAAATAATATGAATATTTCTTTGGGTTTATATAAATTGGATTCATTTATAATTAATAAAATTTGGGAAGAATTTAATGATAAATTGGACTAATCTTAATTCTTGGGAAGAGTTTCAGGTCCTTTCTTATGTTCCTCTTCACAGAGTCGTGAGATGTTACGCTACTGTGAGGTGTAGTCTTTGTTAGTGTGATGTGACTGTGAGGTGTAGTCTCGCCCCTTATATAAGCCTTCATGTCATGTTTTCCTGTTATAGTTCCTTGATAATGTGAGTAGTCACGAAAGCGCTTGGAATTCCTCTATATTTTTTCATAGTGGTTGTCTTGCATATTTTGATATCACCTGTTTACTGTGATCTTTTTGCATATATATATATATATATATATATATATATATATATATATATATATATGTTGCCGATTAGGTATAACTGGTCAATTAGCGTTGCGCTCACCTTGCCCTATAAGACAAGTGAAAATTTGTGTGTGCAATAATTTCGCCAAAATCATTCTGAACATAACGAAAAAAATATATTTCATTGTGTTTGTTTATTATTAAATTAATTTTAACGTATCTAAAATATATTTAGTTGGGTTAGGCTAAATTAAATTGCGCTTGTTGTAATAAGGTTAGGTAGGTTTTCAAAGTTTCTCTTGGTACAAAATTATAAATTCTTACATTAACATAAATGAAAAATATATATTTAAACGTATAAGAGAAAATGTTAGAAAGGACTTAATTTTAGATGAGTTCTTGCTAATTGACCAGTTTTACCTAATCGGCACGACACACACACACACACACACACACACACACACACATATACATATATATATACGTATATATATATCTATATATATATATATATATATATATATATATATATATATATATATATATATATATATATATATATATATATATATATATATATATATATATTACTCACGTGGAGGAGCCTTCGAGTTCAACTGCCCACGTGCCCTACAATGGAACATACATATATCTCACCCAGCTGACCAAGATCCACCACTGGGATCCTCCTGCCTGAAGACGTCTTCGTGCCCATAGTATGTTTCGCTTAGACTGACCTGTAAAATAATAATTCTTTTTCAAAATCACTTCCCACCTTCAGAACTCATGTCTGACCACACGATTATCCTGAAATACTCCAATGATTTAACTACAATAGTTTGTCTATTCCTAGAAGCCTTTTGCCTCTACTCAGTCCGATCAAACATGCTAACAAGTACGTGCTAGATGCTCAAGCTCTTCCCGCTTACAACCCTTTCCTTGGACATCCGCTACACCCCTTTCCATTTACCGCAGATTTTCATGCTCAGCCGTATTTTGCTGCCGTCTGTTCAAAAGTTCAAATTATCTCAACAACTTTTCTTTCTGTCCTTGCTTAACATATACATTTCTCATTCCCTCACCTTAAATTTTCTCCATTTTTTGGTACTCTGCAAGACATACACACTCATATATTGATTACAAATTATGATATTTTTATTATAAAACTGGGATGCTGTGCATAAAATAAACATGACGTCCATTCTCTATGTGAAGATAAATGCACAATCTTCTATTAAGATGGTTTGTTAGAGATAACTAGATAGATTAGAGGCACGCATCATGGGTAAGATATTTGATATGTATCCGTGAAAACCCCGGGTAACAGAAAATAGATTTTGTGACTTTGGTAGGGCAAAGACATGATATCAAGTAAACCAAAGTTTGGATATAAGGTTTCTCTCACATGTGAGCTTCTTCAGTGCAAGATTTGAGCGAAACATTGTACAGCATGTAATTATGATGTTTTCAGAATAGTGATACATACATACATGTCGCTATGTACCTGCTTATCATGTCAGCCTCAGCCCTTCAAAGAAAATAATTAACAAAGAAGCTTTCATTAAGCCATCCCGAGGATCAGAGGAGGTGCCTCAGTGTGCTAGTGACAGACTTTCCTTCATGTTGATGCACTCAAGGCCACTACGCTCTTCCACCCGACACACACACACACACACACACACAACGCTAAGAATAGCGTTCCAATACCTCACTAAGGAATCGTTCAAGACTCTGTACACCATATACGTCAGGCCCATACTGGAGTATGCAGCACCAGTTTGGAACCCACACCTGGTCAAGCACGTCAAGAAATTAGAGAAAGTGCAAAGGTTTGCAACAAGACTAGTCCCAGAGCTAAGGGGATTGTCCTACGAAGAAAATTTAAGGGAAATCGGCCTGACGACACTAGAGGACAGGAGGGTTAGGGGAGACATGATAACGACATATAAAATACTGCGAGGAATAGATAAGGTGGACAGACACAAGATGTTCCAGAGAGGGGACACAGAAACAAGGAGTCACAATTGGAAGTTGAAAACTCCTATGAGTCAAAGGGATGTTATGAAGTATTTCTTCAGTCATAGAGTTGTCAGGAAGTGGAATAGCCTAGAAAGTGACGTAGTGGAGGCAGGAACCATACATAGTTTTAAGACGAGGTTTGATAAAGCTCATGGAGCAGGGAGAGAGAGGACCTAGTAGCAATCAGTGAAGAGGCGGGGCCAGAAGCTATGAATCGACCCCTGCAACTACAAATAGGTGAGTACACTGTTCCCTCTGTCCCAACCCCCCACATCACAACCCCCATACCCTACAGCAACCCCCTACGGGTACTCTGCCCCCACCTTCATCACAAACCCCACCCTCACCGCAACCCCCATAGGCACCCTCCGAGCTCCCGCTCCCCCAACCCCAACATTCTAACAGGACCACAGTTTTAGAAAAGAAGCTGAAGGCTTGGTACACGAACGCAGGTGGAATATCGAATAAATATGAAGAGTGGCATGAAAGAATCAATGAGAAGTCCCCAGACATCATAGCAGTCACAGAAACGAAACTCACTGAGACAATAACAGACGCAATCTTCCCACCAGGATATCAGATCCTGAGGAAACATAGAAAGAGCAGAGGGGAAGGAGGGATTGCACTGCTCATAAAAAACTGATGGGGATTTGAGGAAATGGAAGTCATGGACGAGATTGGAGAAAGGGATTACATAGTAGGTACAATTCAGTCTTTGGAACATAAGGTAGTCATTGCAGTGATGTATAACCACCACAGAACTGCAGGTGGCCAAGAGAGGAATATGAAGAGAGCAACAGAGCGATGGTGGACACACTGGCTGAGGTGGCAAGAAGAGCTCACTCGAGCAGAGCAAAGTTACTGATTATGGGCAATTTCAACCACAGGGAGATCGATTGGGAAAACCTGGAGTCACATGGGGGTCCCGAAACATGGAGAGCCAAGATGATGGACGTGGTATTGGAAAACCTCATGCATCAACATGTCAAGGACACTACCAGAGAGAGAGAAGAGGATGAACCAACAAGACTGGACCTCATGCTCAACCTGAGAATGAGTGGCCCCTGGGAGCTAGCGATTACGTGGTTCTGAGCTTTGAATACATAGTAGAGTTACAAGTGGAGAGGGTAACAGGAGCTGAATGGGAAAAGCCGAACTATAAAAGGGGGGACTACATGGGTATGAGGAACTTCCTGCAGGAGGTTCAGTGGGACAGAGAATTGGTAGGAAAGTCAGTAAACGAAATGATGGAATACGTAACAACAAAATGCAACGAGGCAGAGGAAAGGTTTGTTCCCAAGGACAACAGGGAGGCAAAGACGAAGTGCACTAGAGAATGGAAAAAGTACAGAAGGCAAAGTACCTAGGAAAATAAGGAGACTAGTCGAAGAGCCAGAAACAAGTATGCACAGATAAGGAGGGAGGCCCAACGACAGTACGAAAACGACATAGCATCGAAAGTCAAGTCTGACCTGAAACTGCTGTATAGCCACATTAGGAGGAAGACAACAATCAAAGACCAGGTGATCAGGCTGAGGAAAGAGGGTGGGGACTCACAAGAAACGATCAAGAGGTATGTGAGGAGCTCAACACGAGATTTAAGGAAGTATTTACAATGGAGACAGAAGGTACCCTGGGAAGACAGAACAGAGGGGTACACCAGCAAGGGATATACCAACAAGTGTTGGATGAAATACACACAACCAGGCAGGAAGTAAAGAAGCTGCTAAGTGACTTTGATATGTCAAAGGCGGTGGGACCGGACAACATCTCTCCGTGGGTCCTTAGAAATGGAGCAGAGACGCTGTGTGTGCCACTAACCACAATTTTCAACACATCTCTTGAAAATGGGTAACTACCTGAGGTATGGAAGAGGGAAATGTAGTCCCCATCTTTAAGAAAGGAGACAGAAACGAGGCACTAAACTATAGACCAGTGTCACTGACGTGTATAGTATGTAAAGTCATGGAGAAGATTATCAGGAGAATGGTGGAGCACCTGGAACGGAACAAGATTATAAACAACAACCATCACGGATTCATGGAAGGCAAATCCTGCGTCACGAACCTACTGGAGTTTTATGACAAGGTAACAGAAGTAAGACAGGAGAGAGAGGGGTGGGTTGATTGCATTTTCTTGGACTGCAAGAAGGCCTTCGACACAGTTCCTCACAAGAGATTAGTCAAAAAGCTAGAGGATCAAGCACGTATAACGGGATGGGCACTGCAGTGGATCAGAGAATACCTGACAGGGAGGCAACAACGAGTCATGGTACGTGATGACGTATCACAATGGGTGCCTGTGACGAGCGGGGTCCCACAGGGGTCAGTCCTATGACCAGTGCTATTTTTGGTATATGTTAATGACATGATGGAAGGGATACTCAGAAGTGTCCTTGTTTGCAGATGATGTGAAGTTAATGAGGAGAATTATATCAGATGAGGATCAGGCAGGACTACAAAGAGACCTGGACAGGCTGGACACGTGGTCCAGCAACTGGCTCCTCGAATTTAACCCTGCCAAATGCAAAGTCATGAAGATCGGGGAAGGACAAAGAAGACTGGAGACAGAGTATAGACTAGGTGGCCAAAGACTGCAAACCTCACTCAAGGAGAAAGATCTTGGGGTGAGTATAATACCGAGCACGTCTCCGGAACCACACATCAACCAGGTAACTGCTGCAGCAGTTACCTGAGAATAGCGTTCCGATACCTCAGTAAGGAATCGTTCTAGACTCTGTACACCATGTACGTCAGGCCCATACTAGAGTATGCAGCACCAGTTTGGAACCCACACCTGGTCCACACCAACTCCATTACCAAACTCGTTTCCAACATCTTTTCCAATACCTCATTCCAAGTATCTACCTCCACATCCACCACCATCAAGAACATTACCAGTAATAGACAGGACAAGCTTCAATTCTCTGCAGGGGTATACACTATCCCTTGTAATGACTGTAGCAAATTATACGTCGGCGAAACATCCAGAGACCTCCAGACACGTATTTCAGAACACCATTACGCAGGCAGATCTGACGACCCAAGGAATGCCTGTGTTCAACACCGAAATTCACACAACTATTTAATCACCTACAGAAACCCAAGACTTATCGCCAGAGAAAACAACACTCAATACCGAAGAATCCTGGAATCATCACTTATCTGTATATCCAACAACTTTAACCAGAACAACGGCTTTTATAACATAGCTGAACCCCTTGCCAAGAAACTTCTTCATCGCTTTCCCACATAAGAATGGAGGAATACTGCAGATGGTCTACTCATATACTTGCTCAATCTCTTTTTAAAGCTCCCCAAGGTTCTAAACTGTCACCATACTTTTAAGATCGTCACATGCAGCATTCCCCACCTGACTCCATCCTATATATACTCTTGTACCTTCCATCCTATATATACTCTTGTACCTTTCACCCAGGTAGATCTGTTTGTGACTTGATAAAGCCCACTGTGTGGGCGAAACATTGTCAATAAAGAATCACATTATACTGCTTTTGTGTTTATATTTCCAGCTTCTTGGGTAGATATCATAAGGCTCAGGAGGCCAGAAGACAGTGATGCCCATCAAAATGAACAAGGAGGCATGGGCTATATAAAGACTCCCGCAAACACATGTCGGTGAGCACACACACACACACAAAAGCACTCACACAAACATACAGATATACAAACACATAAACATTCACGTTAATAGCAAATTACTGTTTAAGCACTTAACGCTCCCTTACCACAGTAAATCGAGGGATGTTGTGTATGAGAGTTGATTCAGTAAAACTGCTTCTGTGCAGTCTGTTACAGAGATTAATAATTTATAAATGACTCACCATTAGGAAAGGAACAGATAACGAAATGTATATAGTCTCATTTCCGAACTGTGTATTAATTTGAATTGTTCTGGTCCTTGTATTCTAACTTTTACTCATCAGGGAAGAATAATTTTAGAAGAGGACATATGAGTATCATAATGAAAGATATTTGAGCACTTCTTTTGTATTGTACGAAGCAATTTGATTCACACTACTGCCATCGATGCTGCAGCATACTGTTGTTTGCTTCTTTTGCTGTCTCTAATGCAGTGGAGGGACTGGCCACAACCTTTCCGACATATTTTTAGAACATTGAAGAAGTATTCACCTCGCTTACACTAACAAAACTCTTTATTGGACCTCAGCTAAAATAAAGTATCGTCGAATCATCACAGACTGTCTTATGGATATCGTTCTTATACATAATTTACCTAGCAACTTCTAGCTTATCTTATTTTCTTATCTCACTTACGACCGAAACGTCTTCAAATTTTTATTTTTAATTTGGAAGTTGGTTGTGAATTAACTTTGAAAATTTTCAAGTAGAATCTGATTTAATATATAATTAAGTATTAAGAGGAGCTGCCATATACCTCTTGTTGTTTATCTTATTCTTATCTTAAAACGCAAAACACACCTACCACCCCACCAGCTGTGTGCCTTAGGAAGATGTGGAGCCACACCTCAAATGCTACTGGCAGTCCCACTTGCATTTGCTAACTCTAATGCTATTGGATGTTATGAGCCCTATTCTGCTACTGGCTAATTACTAATGTGTTGTCATGCCAGAAGGTGATAAGGGTTCATTGGACCATGTTATCTGAGAGAGAAAATTGAGTAGAAAGTTTATGGGATACATTCTTAATTAATATTAGGAGTAGTGCTAGAGTCTCTACCCTACACTCGTTCAAGTTCACACTATCCTTGTTTGTTTATATGTTTGCTTGTTTAATATAAGTGTCATAAATATTAATCAATGATGTTAAAGGTAAATCTCACATGGACAGAAAATTTATTTCAGAAGGGAAAAGTGAAGATGGTAATCCAATTGAAGTAGAAAAATACAAATCCTTTCCATTCTGTATTTGTTGTCTATGTGAGATTTGCCTTTTAATATAATTACATTTTGGTGGCATTCCATTTTCATTGTCTAGTTTGTCCTTTAATTTCTAATGGTTCTAGTGTTGTAGCATTTAATGGTTATTACTACATCCATTTATTCTATTTCACAATAAGGACTATCCTTGTATGGGCCAGTAGGCCTTCTGCAGTGTTCCTCCATTCTCATGTTCTAATTGCTTTTCTTAATTTACCATAGTTCCATCTTCTTCCACCTGTTGAAGGTGCTAAGAATCTTCCATAACAATATTTCACGTATTATTTTGTAATCTGGTA
>WNWK01029329.1:0-24515 GCA_009830355.1 Cherax destructor | reverse complement strand
CGGGGGCCCTTGGCTTGCCTTTGGGAGACTTGGACCGCCCCAGGGGCCAGTGGCCCTCTGCAGTGTTCCTTTTTTTATGTTCTTTGTTCTTAGATGGTGGGAGGCGGTTTTTTTTCTGTCTCAAAAACATGCAAGATTTCAGGTACATCTTGTTTTATTTCTTCATGGTCACACTACACATTCATGTACAAGCATATAAAACACACCCCTCTGGGTTTTCTTCTTTTTTTTCTTACATTTTTTTTCTTATTTCTCTTGTCTCCAGGGGGAAGTGGAGAATTTTCCCCCGTAAGCCAGGGTTCGTAAGAGTCACAAAAATCCCGGGGGCCGGCAAAACCCCCTTCTCCTGATAAATTAAAATTTAAAAAAGGAAACTTTTCTTTTTTTGCACCCCCTTTGGTAAAAGCGCCGTTTTGTTAAAAAAAAAAAAATATACAGTAGCCCCCTTTTAGAACTTTATTTGCGCTTTTTGGGTATTGGATTGAAGTTGGCACATTTTTCCCCAACACGCGAAAACCCCATATTCACGCGGGGGGAAAAAAATTTTGACCCGGGTGCCTGCAGAGGAAAACCATTGAGTCAGTGGGGTCTAAGGGTGGCTATGAGCCACAAAAATGTTTAATGCTGCAGACAAGTGTTTTCTGGAAAAAAATGCCAACATAATTTTATCAGTCAAAGAAAAATGCACCAGGCTTCAAGACAGCAAAGGACCCTTCCCCTTGCCCTTTGGGTAATGCATCGGGGATTTCAAGGTGCCCATGGTTATTTCCGTAAAACCCTCATGTTTTTGGGGAAAAAGGGAATTTTTTTTTCCTTCGCACAAACTAATTTTTCAGGATACAGAGATAGTTACTTTATTATCATACATAAAAATGTGTAGAGAACCAGGATAACCCAAAGTGTTTCCCAGTGACTGACTTACTGAATGACTTGACTGATTACTGTGACTTGACTGACTGACTTACTGAATGACTTGACTGACTGACTTACTGAATGACTTGACTGACTGACTTACTGAATGACTTGACTGACTTACTGAATGACTTGACTGACTGACTTACTGAATGACTTGACTGACTGAATGACTTGACTGACTGAATGACTTGACTGACTGACTTACTGAATGACTTGACTGACTGACTTACTGAATGACTTGACTGACTGACTTACTGAATGACTTGACTGACTGAATGACTTGACTGACTGACTTACTGAATGACTTGACTGACTGACTTACTGAATGACTTGACTGACTGACTTACTGAATGACTTGACTGGACTTACTGAATGACTTGACTGACTGACTTACTGAATGACTTGACTGACTGACTTACTGAATGACTTGACTGACTGACTTAATGAATGTCTTGACTGACTGATGACTTGACTGACTGAATGACTTGACTGACTGAATGACTTGACTGACTTACTGAATGACTTGACTGATTTACTGAATGACTTGACTGACGACTTACTGAATGACTTGACTGACTGACTTACTGAATGACTTGACTGACTGACTTACTGAATGACTTGACTGACTTACTGAATGACTTGACTGACTTACTGAATGACTTGACTGACTTACTGAATGACTTGACTGACTTACTGAATGACTTGACTGACTGACTTACTGAATGACTTGACTGACTGACTTACTGAATGACTTGACTGACTGACTTACTGAATGACTTGACTTACTGAATGTCTTGACTGACTTACTGAATGACTTGACTGACTTACTGAATGACTTGACTGACTTACTGAATGACTTGACTGACTTACTGAATGTCTTGACTGACTTACTGAATGTCTTGACTGACTTACTGAATGTCTTGACTGACTTACTGAATGTCTTGACTGACTTAATGAATGTCTTGACTGACTTAATGAATGTCTTGACTGACTTACTGAATGTCTTGACTGACTTACTGAATGTCTTGACTGACTTACTGAATGACTTGACTGACTTAATGAATGACTTGACTGACTTAGTGAATGACTTGACTGACTGACTTACTGAATGTCTTGACTGACTTACTGAATGTCTTGACTGACTTACTGAATGTCTTGACTGACTTACTGAATGTCTTGACTGACTTACTGAATGACTTGACTGACTTAATGAATGACTTGACTGACTTACTGAAGGGACTGACTTAACTGACTGACTTACTGAATGTCTTGACTGACTTACTGAATGTCTTGACTGACTTACTGAATGTCTTGACTGATGCTTACTGAATGTCTTGACTGACTTACTGAATGTCTTGACTGACTTACTGAATGTCTTGACTGACTTACTGAATGACTTGACTGACTTAATGAATGACTTGACTGACTTACTGAATGACTTGACTGACTCGAGCTTACTGAATGACTTGACTGACTTACTGAATGACTTGACTGACTTACTGAATGACTTGACTTGACTGACTTACTGAATGACTTATTGACTGACTTACTGAATGACTTGACTTACTGAATGACTTGACTGACTGACTTACTGAATGACTTGACTGACTTACTGAATGACTTGACTGACTTACTGAATGACTTGACTGACTGACTTACTGAATGACTTGACTGACTGACTTACTGAATGACTTGACTGACTGACTTACTGAATGACTTGACTGACTGACTGAATGACTTGACTGACTTACTGAATGACTTGACTGACTGACTTACTGAATGACTTGACTCATGACTTACTGAATGACTTAGACTTACTGAATGTCTTGACTGACTTACTGAATGTCTTGACTGACTTACTGAATGACGATGAACTTGACTGACTTACTGAATGACTTGACTGACTTACTGAATGACTTGACTGACTTACTGAATGTCTTGACTGATTTACTGAATGTCTTGACTGACTTACTGAATGTCTTGACTGACTTACTGAATGTCTTGACTGACTTACTGAATGTCTTGACTGACTTACTGAATGTCTTGACTGACTTACTGAATGTCTTGACTGACTTACTGAATGATCTTGACTGACTTAATGAATGTCTTGACTGACTTACTGAATGACTTGACTGACAGAATGACTTGACTGACATGAATGACTTGACTGACTTACTGAATGTCTTGACTGACTTACTGAATGTCTTGACTGACTTACTGAATGACTTGACTGACTTAATGAATGACTTGACTGACTTACTGAATGACTTGACTGACTTACTGAATGACTTGACTGACTTACTGAATGTCTTGACTGACTTACTGAATGTCTTGACTGACTTACTGAATGTCTTGACTGACTTAATGAATGTCTTGACTGACTTACTGAATGTTTTGACTAACTTACTGAATGTCTTGACTGACTTACTGAATGTCTTGACTGACTTACTGAATGACTTGACTGACTTAATGAATGACTTGACTGACTTACTGAATGACTTGACTGACTGACTGAATGTCTTGACTGACTTACTGAATGTCTTGACTGACTTACTGAATGTCTTGACTGACTTACTGAATGTCTTGACTGACTTACTGAATGTCTTGACTGACTTACTGAATGACTTGACTGACTGACTTACTAAATGACTTACTGACTTACTGAATGGGCTGACTTACTGAATGACTTGACTGACTTACTGAATGACTTGACTGACTTACTGAATGACTTGACTGACTTACTGAATGACTTGACTGACTTACTGAATGACTTTATTAAAGTTAGAGACACTCAGTACAACCATCGACTTCAGTTCCAGAATCTCTACTATCCACCTCAGCCCAGTAGGGCCACAGCATAACTCTCCACTCTCTTCACAATCATCCACAAACATCAGCACCCACAATTTAAGGTAAATACTATTATTTCTGTTACATTTGTAGTCTTAAGCAGTAAAAACAACATAATACATCACGATAATGAACTACAATTACATATTCTCTTTTATATTTGTAAGATCTGTTGGTCTAAAAAAAACTTGTTTGGCTTTTTGGGGACTCTCAGGATCATAACCCTATTTTTCCCATAAGTTCTTTTAATTATCTAACACGAGTTTAGCTAACACGACGTTTTCAGGAACGTAACTACCGTGCTAAATGAGGGCCTACTGTAATATATATATATATATATATATATATATATACAGTGGTACCCCGACTTACGATATTTTTTCATTCCAGAATGCTGTTCAAGTGCCATTACCAAACGAATTTATCTCCTTAAGAAATAATGTAAAATAGACTAGTCTGTTTAGACCCCCAAAATTACACTTACAAAAGCATTTAAAAAAATAAACTTACATAAAAGGGTGTGTTTGGGGACCATCGTAAGTCGGGGTACCACTGTATATATATATATATATATATATATATATATATATATATATATATATATATATATATTATTTTTCAACAGGTCGGCCGTCTACCACCGAGGCAGGGTGACCCAAAAAGAAAGAAAATCCCCAAAAAGAAAATACTTTCATCATCATTCAACACTTTCACCACACTCATACATAATCACTGTCTTTGCAGAGGAGCTCAGATACGACAGCTGAGAATTGTCCCTCCCAGCTGTCACTATCCCAGACCCCTCCTTTAAAGTGCAGGCATTGTACTTCCCATTTCCAGGACTCAAGTCCAACTAAATCAATTAACTGGTTTCCCTGAATCCCTTCACACAATGTAACCCTGCTCACACTCCAACAGATCGTCATGTCGCAAAAACCATTCGTCTCCATTCACTCCTATCTAACAAGCTCACACATGCTTGCTGGAAGTCCAAGCCCCTCGCCCACAATACCTCCTTTACCCCTTCCCTCCAACCTTTTTCTAGGACGACCCCTACCCCACCTTCCTTCTTCTACAGATTTATACGCTCTCCAAGTCATTCTACTTTGATCCATTCTCTCTAAATGACCAAACCACCTCAACAACCCCTCTTCAGCCCTTTGACAAATACTTTTAGTAACTCCACACCTTCTCCTAATTTCCACATTCCGAATTTTCTGCATAATATTTACACCATACATTGCCCTTAGACAGAACATCTCCACTGCCTCCAGCCTCCTCCTCGCTGCAGCATTTGCAACCCATGCTTCACACCAATATAAGAGTGTTGGTACCACTATACTTTCGTACATTCACTTCTTTGCCTCCATGGATAACGTTTTTTTGTCTCCACAGATACCTCAACGCACAACTCACCTTTTTTCCTTCATCAATTCTATGGTTAACCTCATCCTTCATAAACCCATCCGCTGACACGTCAACTCCCAAATATCTGAAAACATTTACATCTTCCATAATCCCTCTCTCCAATGTGATATCCAATTTTTCTTTATTTAAATCGTTTGATACCCTCATCACCTTACTCTTATCTATGTTCACTTTTAACTTTCTACCTTTACACACTCTCCCAAACTCGTCCACTAACCTTTGCAACTTTTCTTTAGAATCTCCCATAAGCACAGTATCATCAGCAAAAAGTAACTGTGTCAACTCCCATTTTGCATTTAATTCTCCATAATTTAATCCCACCCCTCTCCCCAACACCCTAGCATTTACTTCTTTTACAACCCCATCTATAAATATATTAAACAACCATGGTGACATTACATATCCCTGTCTAAGACCTACCTTTACCGGGAAGTAATCTCCCTCTCTCCTACACACCCTAACCTGAGCCTCACTATCCTCATAAAAACTCTTTACAGCCTTCAGTAACTTACTACCTATTCCATACACTTGCAACATTTGCCACATTGCTCCCCTATCCACTCTATCATATGCCTTTTCTAAATCCATAAATGCAATAAAAACTTCTCTACCTTTATCTAAATACTGTTCATATATATATATGCTTCACTGTAAACACTTGATCTACACATCCCCTACCCACTCTAAAGCCTCCTTGCTCGACTCACGAAATCGTAATGACACGATTGCAAACAAACCACATACCACGGGTGGGGTTCGAACCCCACCCGTGGTATGTGGCCTCCTTGCTCATCTGCAATCCTACACTCTGTCTTACCTCTAATTCTTTCAATAATAACCCTGCCATACACTTTACCTGGTATACTCAGTAAACTTATTCCCTATAATTTTTACACTCTCTTTATCCCCTTCCTTTATATAAAGGAACTATACATGCTCTCTGCCAATCCCTAGGTACCTTCCCTCTTTCATACATTTATTAAACAAAAATACCAACCACTCCAACACTATATCCCCCTGCTTTTAACATTTCTGTCATGATCCCGTCAATTCCAGCTGCTTTACCCCTTTCATTCTATGTAATGCCTCACACACCTCCCCCACACTCACATCCTGCTCTTCTTTACTCCTAAACGATGTTGTACCTCCCTGGCCAGTACATGAAATTACCGCCTCCCTTTTTACATCGACATTTAAAAGTTCCTCAAAATATTCCTGCCAACTACCCAATACCTCCAGCTCCCCATCTACTAACTCCCCTACTCTGTTTTTAACTGACAAATCCATTCGTTCCCTAGGCTTTCTTACCTTGTTTATCTCACTCCAAAATTTTTTCTTGTTTTCAGCAAAATTTCTTGACAGAGCCTCTCCCATTCTTTCATCCGCTCTTCTTTTGCACTCTCTCACCACTCTCTTCACCTTTCTTTTACTTTCCATATACTCTGCTCTTCTATTAACACTTCTGTTTTGTAAAAACCTATCATAAGCTACCTTTTTCTCTTTTATCACACCCTTTACTTCTTCATTCCACCACTCACTCCTCTTTCCTCCTGCACCCACCCTCCTATAGCCACAAACTTCTGCCCCACATTCTAATACTGCATTTTTAAAATTATCCCAACTCTCTTCAACCCCCCCACTACTCATACTTGCACTAGCCCACCTTTCTGCCAATAGTTGCTTATATCTCACCCTAACTTCCTCCTCCCTTAGTTTATACACTTTTACCTCTCTGTTACTTGCTGTTGCCATTTTCTTTTTGGCCCATCTACCTTTTACTCTAACTGTAGCTACAACCAAATAATGATCTGATATATCCATTGCCCCTCTATAAACATGTACATCCTGAAGCCTACCCATCAACCTTTTATCCACCAATACATAATCCAACAAACTACTTTCCTTACGTGCTATATCATACCTTGTATATTTATTTATCCTCTTTTTCATAAAATATGTATTACTTATTACCAAACCTCTTTCTACACATAGCTCAATTAATGGTTCCCCATTTACATTTACCCCTGGCACCCCAAATTTACCTACTACTCCCTCCACAACATTTTTACCCACTTTAGCATTAAGATCCCCAACCACAATTAATCTCTCACTTGGTCAAAACTTCCCACACACTCACTCAACATTTCCCAAAATCTCTCTCTCTCCTCTACACTTCTCTCTTCTCCAGGTGCATAAACACTTACTATAACCCACTTTTCACATCCAACCTTTATTCTCCACATAATCCTTGAATTTATACATTTATATTCCTTCTTTACCTGCCACAACTGATTATTCAACATTATTGCCACTCCTTCTTTAGCTCTAACTCTATTTGAAACCTCTTTGATACCTTTGATATACCTTTGAAGAGTTTCGAGAGTATCTACTCTCTGAGCCCGGCCATGGGCCAGGCTCGTCTGGTGCTTGCTTGGTCAACCAGGCTGTTGCTGCTGGAGGCCCGCTGACCCACATATCCATCACAGCCTGGTTGATCTGGCACCTGGTGAAGATATTTGTCCAGTTTCCTCTTGAAGGCTTCTACACTGGTTCCAGCCGTGTTTCGGATATCTTCTGGTAAGATGTTGAATAGTCTGGGACCCCGGATGTTAATACAGTGCTCCCGTATTGTCCCCACCGCACCCCTGCTCCTCACTGGGTTTATTTTACACTTTCTCCCATATCTCTCACTCCAGTATGTTGTTATGGCAGTGTGCAGATTTGGGACCAGGCCCTCAAGTACTTTCCAGGTATACATTATCATGTATCTCTCTCTCCTCCGCTCCAATGAGTACATGTTCAAGACTTGAAGGCGTTCCCAATAATTTTGATGTTTCAATGGCTCAATGTGAGCTGTATACGATCTCTGGATTTGTTCCAACTCTGCCATTTCTCCTGCCCTGAACGGGGCCTTCAGCACTGAGCAGTATTCTAAGTGGGCGAGCACTAGCGATTTGAATAGTGTCACCATCGGCATTATTTCCCTTGTTTTGAAAGTTCTCAATACCCACCCTGTCATCTTCCTGGCTGTTGTGATCTTTGTCTTGTTAAGGTCTTTAAACGACAGATCAGGAGACATAATTATTCCCAAGTCCTTTACGTGTTCCTTTCATTCTATGTGGTGACCCTCTTGCGTTTTGTATATAGTGTTCCTTTTGAGTTCTTCATTTTTTCCATACCTAAGCAGCTGAAACTTATCACCATTGAACGTCATGTTGTTCTCCACTGCCCATTGGAAGACCCTGCTTATGTCCTCCTGTAATTTTTCAGTGTCCTCTACCGTAGTGACTTTCATGCTTATTTTAGTGTCATCTGCAAATGATGATACAAAAGTGTGCTGGGTGTTTTTATCTATGTCTGCTATGAGGATGAGAAACAGCAGAGGTGCCAGGACAGTGCCTTGGGGCACTGAGCTTTTGACTTCGCTGATGCTGGATCTTGCCCTGTTCACTACTACTTTTTGTGTTCTGTGTGTTAGGAACTCAAAAATCCATCTGCCTACCTTCCCCATAATGCCTATGGCCCTCATTTTGTGCGCTATCACTCTATGATCGCATTTGTCAAACGCCTTTGCAAAATCTGTGTAAATCACATCTGCGTTTTGGTCGTCCTCCAATGCCTCCGTAATTCTGTCATAATGGTTCAGCAGCTGTGACAGGCATGATCGTCCCGCTCTAAAGCCATGCTGGTTCGGGTTATGTTGGTTGTGCTGGTCCATGAACTTTGTAATCTGCCGTCTCATCACTCTTTCAAAGATTTTTATGATGTGAGAAGTGAGGGCTACTGGTCTGTAATTTTTAGCTAGTGCTCTACTACCTCCCTACCTACCTCCCATTTATTTCTCCCCACTGAAACTCTCCTACCCCCTTCAGCTTTGTCTCACTTAAAGCCAGGACATCCAGCTTCTTTTCATTCATAGCATCTACAATCATCTCTTTCTTATCATTCGCACAACATTAACGCACATTCAAACATCCCACTTTGACGGTTTTCTTCTTTTTCTTTTTAGTAAGCTATACAAGAAAAGGGATTACTAGCCCATTGTTCCCGGCATTTTAGTTGACTTTTACAACACGCATGGCTTACGGAAGAAAGATTCTTATTCCACTTCCCCATGGATATGAAAGGAAAAGCAATAAGAACAAGAACTATTAAGATAAAATCAAAGAAAACTCAGATGAGTGTGTATACATAAACGTGTACATGTTTGCGTAGCGTGACCTAAGTGTAAGTAGAAGTAGCAAGACGTACCTGAAATCTTGCATGTTTATGAGACAGAAAAAAGACACCAGCAATACTACCATCATGTAAAACAGTTTCAGGTTTCTGTTTCACAGTCACCTGGCAGGATGGTAGTACCTCCCTGGGTGGTTGCTGTCTACCAACCTCCTACTCTCTACACACCTACACCTACACCTACACACACACCCACACACCTACACCTACACACACACCCACACACCTACACACACACCTACACCCACACACACACACACACACACACACACACATGATAACGACATGATAACGACATACAAAATACTGCGGGGAATCGACAAGGTAGACAGTGACAGGATGTTCCAGAGAGGGAACACAGAAACAAGGGGACACAACTGGAAGCTGAAGACTCAGATGAGTCAAAGGGATGTTAGGAAGCATTTCTTCAGCCACAGAGTAGTCAGGAAGTGGAATAGTCTAGAGAAAGATATAGTGGAGGCAGGAACCATACATAGTTTTAAGACGAGGTATGATAAAGCTCATGGAGCAGGGAGAGCAGAGACCCAGTAGCGGACAGCGAAGAGGCGGGGCCAGGAGCTGAGTCTCGACCCCTGCAACCACAATTAGGTGAGTACAATTAGGTGAGTGTACACACACACACACACACACATACATACAGTGGACCCTCGGTTAACGAATACCCCGGAAATCGTGCAATTATGTAAGTATAATTTTGTAAGTTCTTGTGGAAGTGTATTTTTGGGGGTCTGAAATAGACTAACCTACGTGAAATTTTTCCTTAAGGGAGTAAATTCGTTCGGTAATGGCACTTGAGCAGACTTCAGGAGTGAAGTTTTTACGAAACTCGGGGGTCCACTGTATATGCAGTGGAACCCTGGTTAACAAAAAAAATTCATTGCAGAAGCCTGCTCAAGTGCCATTACCGAACGAATTTACTTCCTTAACCCTTTACCGGGCAGGACCGTGTAGAGACGGTCCTAAACACGTGTTTTTTGCACGTGTCATCCTACTCCCCCAGCGCATCTAGGTTCCCGTTCTCTGTTTCTGACCAATCACAAGCCTTCTGTGAGTCGCTCCAGCTAAGTGAGACCGGCATCTGCTCGCTTCCCATTGGTTGAGAGACCAAAATGTAAACACTTCTTGCTTGGCGTCACCCAGAGCCGGATTTTTGCTCTTCTTCCACTCATATACACTGTGATTATACTCTCTACAATGTCGGTAAGCACTATTTGTTGTGTCCAGTGTGTAAATGAATAGTTTAGGCATATTTTGAGATATATATCAGGAGTTAGATATGCATAATATGAGTGTACCATGCAATTTAAAAAAGTGCAACAAAAGAGGACCGTGTACAGACGGTCCTGCCCGTCAGGGCCACATTTCAAATTTCAGTAAATAAATATTTATATAAAAATTTCTAGTGCATATATGAATTCTGTAGTAGTCTGGGTGTGTACAGAACATTCTTATTGTCATTCCAGATCAATTAGAAATTGTTCTATGGTGAACTCTTCCAACAGAAGTTCAAATATCTCTACATTTTGGTGGAAAGTGACTCAGATCCAGAACCAGATGACCTGTTGCCATCTCCAGTGCAGTACCAACGTGCAGAAAGGCCTGATGACAGTGTGAGGTTTGACCAAAATGATAGGTTTGATAAAATGCTAGGTCACTGGTCAGTGCAAGGCAGAATATTTACATGCAATTATTGCAGCAAAACGAAAAATCATGTCACATCCTCATTTTCGTGTGCCGTATGCAAGGTAAATCTATGCATCAAGAAGGAAAGAAATTGCTTCATAGCCTTTCATTGTAGCAATTAGTGATCAAGAATGATTGTTTTTCTCAGGAAATTCAGGAATATGGGACTTGAAAGTTTTATCCTTTGCAATGTGTCCATGTTGCTCTTTGGTTCACTTTAATATTTTTATACCTACATAATGTTTGGCAACAAGTTCCATTTGTGTTTTTGATATTGTCTATTAGTATAATAAAATAGAAAAATACTTATTTGGTGTTTTATTAACAATTGCAAATTTGCAACATTCAGAATTTGACACTTTAACGTGTCAGGACCGTCTGTAGACGGTCCTTGAATATTGGCAATTGCGTGAAAAGTTGTTTTTAGAATTTCAATTATATGGGCTCATTATCCTTACATTGAGTTACTCTATCCACTCATATGAAATACATTTCAAATTATCATTTTCCAGGAGTGCCCGGTAAAGGGTTAAGAAAAATGTCATTTAGGTTAGTCTATTTCAGACCCCAAAATACACTTCTACAAGCACTTACAATATTATACTTACATAATTGCATGATTTCCGGGTGTTCATTAACCGGGTTTCACTGTATATACAGTGGTCCTCGGTTTTCGTGCATCTCCAAACTCGAACATTTATGTAAGTGTATTTTCGTAAGTGCTGTTGCAAGTGTATTTTTGGGGTCTGAAATAGACTAACCTACGTGACATTATTTCTTAAGGAAGTAAATTCGTCGGTAATGGCACTTGAGCAGCATTCTGGAACGAATTTTCGCGAAAACCGAGGACCACTGTATATATTGGCTCCGTCACCTTCGTGTGTTAGTGTGACTTGTAAATGGTCCAAGTTGGACTAAAACCTTGTCATAAGCTTCTCTTTCCTATGTGCAATTTATTTGAGCATTGTTCATTACGTTTGGTCTTTTACTGCTTTTCCGCACAACAGCTGCATAGGTAAAGGGTGACCGGTGCCATATTTAAAGGTAAGTACTGTATGTACTGTGTATTTAATTTACCTTTTTATCTGTTTTTTTATGCCTAGCTGTACTGACCACTTAATATATGATTGTGTAAACACTTAATATATGATTGTGTAAACACGTTATCAGGTGATTTAGATGCATTCAATAATGAAAAAAATGTTCTTTTGGACCCGCCAGCAATTTTCAATTATAGTATAGGTCAGGAACCTAATAGCCATACAAATGGGGCCCCCTGTAACATTTTTGCTGAAGAGGACTCCCTTTTCCCCCTATTATTGAATTTCATGGAGATTTCAGTGTACAATACCTTTTGTATGCATTTGTAACATTGCTCCTCTATCCACCCTATCAAATGCCTTTCCTAAAACTAAAAATGTAACAAATTACTTGTCATTTCAAGGCTATATTATTATTATTATCATTAATCATTTTAACCCTTTCGGGTTGTGGTCGTACAAGTACGTCTTACGCGCTGGGGTTATTGACGTACTAGTACGCATAAATTCTAGCGCTTCAAATTAAGCGCAAAATGGCTGGTAGGCCTAGTGGTGAGAGAATGGGTCTGCGTGGTCAGTGTGCGCAGTAGGAAAAAAATCGGGGACCCAGTGGTGCATTGTGGGAACGCCATGTTAGTACACTCTGATCACCATGCCTGGCGGTAAGAAACTCCTCACTCCTCATCGAATTGGAACACTTTTGTTCCCCAGTGACAGTTCTAACACCGATGGGAGTGTCAGTGGTGGTGAGTTTCAAGGTTTTGATGAGGTTGTGACCGAAACTAATGACCATAATACCGGTAATATTGAGGAAAACCCAGACGACACTCAGCTGTCCACCTCCGGTGTTGTGGCATTTGGTTCACGCTCAATTGTTCCAGGACGAAAGAGGAAACTGTTATTTACTCGTATCCCAGACTCTATGTGAGCAATGGTGATGATAGTGATAGTGAATATGAACTTCAAGCTCTTCAAAACAGTTCCAGTAGCGAGAGTGGAGCAGAATATTCTCCAGTGAAGCGTCAGTATATACGACGGTATATGCGCTCTGGTAGCGTGCCATATGCTGTTCCAAGGGAAGGAGTACATCTCGAGTACATCCATGGCGTACAACAGGAAGTGATAGTGAAAATGAAGACGATAGTGTTGCAATTGGAATGAGAAATGTGCATGCAACTGGTACTGGTAGTGGTGGTGGTGGGCCAGGCGCAGGCACCAGCAGTAGACCATGCTGAGTCAGCTCAGCGGCCATCCTCACCCACCCACCAACCCCCACAGCCACAACCTCCACTTCCACAACCCCCACAACCACCTGTAAATATCCAGTACCCACCAGCAGACCGCACCTGGGATTGGCAGGACGCTGACAATTTTATTCCCAATCCCCATCAGTTTGATGAAAGTCCAAGTGGAATAGCCCATCTTGTCCACTTGGGAACAATGCCAGTGAACTGGAATGTTTGAGTTATTCTTTGACGATTCCCTGATGAAATTATTGTCAGGGAAAGCAACAGATACTACGAGTACACCATGGCAAACACAATACTTTCACCAACATCACGCCTCAACAGGTGGAAAGAGGCAACTGTGGCTGAGATGTACTTGTTCTTTGCCACAATAATGCTTATGCCACATGTTATAAGCACGGTGTCAAATCATACTGGTCGACAGACCACCTGATTGCAACACCAGGTTTCAGTGATATATATCAGTGATCGATTTGTGCTACTGCTAAGGATGCTCCATTTTCAGACAAAACCAGGCCTGACAGAAACGACAGGTTATATAAGATTAGGAATGTGTTTCTGTATCTGAAGAGAAATTCAATATGCATTTTTATCCCTTCAGGAAGCTTGTTATTGATGAGTCACTGATTCTGTTTAAAGGTAGACTGTCGTTCAAGCAGTATATACCAAGCAAGAGGAAACGCTTTGGTATAAAGTTGTTTGTGCTTTGTGATTGCTACAGTGGTATTGTATTGGATATTATTGTGTACACTGGAAGTAATACATTGAAAGATACCAGGAAGTTATTGGGTATCTCTGGTGATGTGGTTAGAACAATGATGGAACCATATCTTGGTAAGGGGCATATATTATATACTGATAACTGGTACACAAGCCCCTCCCTCAGTGATTTTTTGCGAGTGAACTTGACAGATGTGTGCAGTACAGTGCGTGCAAATCGTAAGCATATGCCAAGGTTCAATGCTGGCACTCGTAGAGGTGAGGTGCAAGCGTTTGCTGCCAATGACATCATGGCATTTCGGTGGCATGACAAACGAGATGTCACACTGTTGTCATCAATTCACCCTAACGAAATGACAGACACTGGCAGGCTGCATAGAGAGACCAATGAACCCATTCTAAAACCTGCAGCTGTGATGGATTACATGCTCAATATGTGCTTAGTGGACAAATGTGACATGCAAATTGGGTTTGCTGATTGTGTTCGCAAGAGTTACAAGTGGTACATAAAACTCTTTTTCACATTCTGGACATTACCATGCTCAATCTTATAATATTTATAAGTTGAAGACCACAAACAAACCACCATATGGCGAATTTTGTTTGTCTGTCATCAGACAAATAATATTCAAGTACCAAGGAGCAACACCTGCAATAGAACCCGCCCAACACCAGGTTATCAACACCTACCTCTCGTCTGAGGCCTGGTGGTAACACTTCCTAACAAAACTGCCTGCTACTGCTTGCAAGAAAAGGCTCAGAGGGTGTTTTGTCTGTGCACATACAAAAAACGCCCACAACAACGCAAAGACACTTGTTTTATGTGTGTGGAATGTAAAACACCACTGTGCATGGAACCATGTTTCAGAGACTTCCACAGGCTGCAGAACTCTAGAAACATGTCCAGTGACTATATATATGTATATACATGATTGAACAATGAAAAAAACAATATTTGTTATTGTGAATAACTGTAAATAAGTTGTGTAAACAAAATAGTGATAAGAAAATTTATGTAATGATTGTGAAATACTTAGCGAGTGAATATTTGAAAAACAGCACTTATATTGGTCTCACAGGCCATAAAAGTTATTTGGAAAAAAAAAATATCAGAAAACAACTTAAGAAAGAAAAAAGAAAATTACTGGCCAACTGGCAGTTACCGATGTTGCCGGCACCAGTTCATTTTTCGTCAACTTCAATCCTCTATATTTTCGGTGAGTATTGATCGCAAAAATGTAATTTTTAGCTATTAGATTTAGAAAAAAAACTATCATTTCATAAAATTTTTTTTTTTTTTTTAATTCGTGGACCCTGAGAACGAGTTTCAGAGAGACCCCTTGGACCCCCAAAGGGTAATATACAGTGGAACCCGATTTGCGTAATCCTTAGAGCTGCTAAACTTTGAAAACCAAAGTTGAAGCAATATTTCCATAAGAAATATTAAATACATGGACCCGAGTAACGTAACTTCACTCAGAAGCCTGTCAGTGCCATTATCACAATTTACTCCCTTAAGGAAATGTCACGTAGGTTAGTCTATTTCAGACCTCAAATGCACTTCAAAGCACTTACAATATACTTACATAATTTCGATTTCGGTGTTCGTTCTCGACCACTGTACAATTAACCTTTGGTCAAGGCTGGAAACATGTTCTCAGGGTCAAAATTTTGGAAAAAAAAAATTCTTATGAAATGATAGAGAATCTTTTTTCGATCATAACGCCACCAAAAGTATGAAATTTGATCGAAAACTAACGGAATTATGCTTTTGCGAAGTTAGCGGTATCAATGACATTTACGCATCGGCGATTTCGCCCACTTTGAGCCCTATTTTCGGCAAATTCCAATGTTTCAGTCTACTAAAATTATAGCTATTTCGCTAGAACTCCATTTCTTCTATCGATTGAGTACAAGAAACTGCCTATTTACCAATTTCAACTACCCAAAATAGTGGTCAGAAAATGGCAATTTGCTAATTTCACACAAATTTCAAATGATGCTAATTTCAAAATAGGGTCCAGAATAAACAAGGCAGACATTCCTGGCACTAAAATAACATCTTCTCTGTTCATTAGTCACGTCTCCAGGCCCCTCTTACATTACTTTTGCTTTTCATTTTGAATTTTTATTCTCGCAAAAAAAAGAAGATTTACTGTTATGTATACAACTGCATCATTGTAAAAATGGTATAAATAATATCAGAGCACTTATGCATGAATATTAGACTCGCTAGTTGATGTGTATTGGACGCATGGTGTGATTTGTTTACTCTTGAACATCGTCAAAAATCGAACATTTTCGCTACTTTGAGCTCAATTTCAATTGTCAAACCAATCAAAATCATCTCTATTTCTGTAATATATCTTCCATTCTATCAAATGAGCCCAAGAAAACGAGAATACATCAATAAATACCATACGAAAATAGACTGCAAAGTCGGTTTTAAACGAAAAAAACGGGTCAGTTTTTTTTTCTCATTATGTAGTGTGTGCTGCAGGATTCTTTTTATACTGCGCACATTGACCACATAGACCCATTCTTTCATATGTAGGCCTACCAGCCATTTCCCGCTTAATTTGAGGCCACTAGAATTTATGCGTACTAGTACGACACCATCCCCTGCTCGTAAAATGTACTAGTGCGGCACCGACCCCGAAAGGGTTAATCTATTCCAGACCCACAAATATTCACAAAAAAATACATTTTTTTTAAAGAATAACTATAGTTTAACATACAAACAACAAATATAAATACTTAAATGAGTAATACAATACATAAATAAATATTTAAATGAACGTTTAAAATCACATTTATGTACCTTTATTGAAGAGTCTTGCTGGCATCTGGAAGATAGGGAGGAGGAGAGAGGGAGGACTTATTGTTTGGAAGGGAAATCCCATTCCATAAAGACTTTAGGTAACAAGTCTTTATCTGGGGTTACTTCCCTTTGTCTTTTAATGCCACTAGGACCAGCTTGAGAGTCACTAGACCCCTGTCTCACAAAATAACTGTCCACAGTCCTCTGTCTCTGACACCTCTTTAAGATTTCCCTAAAATGGGACATGGTTCTGTCACTGAACTTGTTGCAGAGATGGCTTGTTTCAGCTTGCTCAGGGTGATATTTTTCAGCATTGCACAAATCCACTCCCTCTTCCTCCTCCTCTGAAGCAAGTTCCTCAGTTCCATGGTATTTTTGTACCATCTCCTTCACTTCTATGGTGTTTCTCACTTTCTTTACCAAAGGGCTGCCACTAGGAAGTTTCTTTGGGCCCATGGTGGCTTATTTCACAGTCTCAATCAATAAGCAAGCACTAAACACTATGAATTTATTGTGAAATGTTTGGATGAGCACGCAGGGTTATGTTCACTCAAGGATAAACAAAGCTAGACTGGCTCATGACACCTGCGCTGGGAGGTGCGCAGGTGTGGGCAGGCGGACAGGTCTGGTACGCCGGTCGAAACATTGGGCAACGGCCAAAACGCGGGACAAAATTTAGCTGAAAAAAGCGGTCGAAACTCGAAGCGGCCGATACTCAAGGCGGCCGAAACTCGAGGTTCCACTTTACATTACTTAGGTTTGCATACTGTAAATAAGAACATAAGAAAAAAGGAACACTGCAGCAAGCCTACTGTCCTATTCTCCCACCGGCTTAAGCCAATGCCCTAACCTAGTCAGGTCAGGTCACATTCATTTAAGGAAGGAGCATGGCATCTGACCTAGTAGCACAAGCTAGTCAGGTCCAACTCACATCCTGAATAAAGAAAAGGTCATTGGCATCATCATGGGAGTTATCAGCAGGGTTATCAGGAAGTGTAGAGGGCCTCGGTAAGGGAGATGCCGGCGAGGAAATGGAAGGACTTGTAGGAGCAGTGGTGTGTAGAGGGAGGGGCCAAAGGGGTGGTGGCCCTGGGCATCCAAATGGGGGGCATCCAATTAGAGAGGGAAATAATCAAGGAGTCTTTGGGGCATACAATCAAGGAGTTGGCTCCGGGCATCATCAGACCTCTGCACGCCACTGGGTAGGGGTCCTGGATGTAACTTTCCAGAAGAATCCCTTTATTGTGGCCTGCTTTGTAATTTCTATTTTTCCTCATAAATTTCACGATAACATTGTTAAAGTTCATCCATTTGCCATTCCACATTCTGGTCTATACCCTCTAGTTCTAATATAGTCGCATTCACTTTTCAGAACACACCAGCTAACTCCTTTACAGTGAACTTCTTTTGTACTTCCATTCTTTCCTCTTCTTCCTCTTCCAAGTGCTGCTGTGCTTCCAACACTATTAAATCTGAGTTAGTTAGCTTTCCCTCCACATATTCCACTAATTCTTCAATATCTTCCACTTCAACATCTAAATTGGGCACGTTAGAAAGTGCCACAATTTTTTATTTATGCTGTCAACATGTTTGTCTTTGTCAAACCGACAATGCCAACTGGTCGGAGAGCTGGTTGTAAGTCCGTGTGGTCGTTAATCAGGTAGGTCGTTAAGTGAGGAGTACCTGTATACAAAATGTAGTTTACACGTAATAAAATATTGTTAAGCACAAAGGAAGCCACTAGCATTCTGTGCATTTCTAGCAGACTAATTCTAATGCTTACAGTCTGTTGAAGACTAGACATAAGCTATTGGGTGGCAAATTTTAATTATGTATTACAGTAGAACGTCATTTAGCACAAGATTATGTTGCACGTTACGGGTATTGCACAATTTAAGATTTGCGACACATTATCATCTTACACGACGTAAAGATATTACACGGTTCGGCAGGAGGGGAAAAATTTTGAGTGCGCGGTCGCCCGCGGTGGGTTAAACCATCGAGTCAGTGGGGGCCCTACTAAGGGTGGCTATGAGCCACATTAAGTGTTTAATGCTGACGAGACAAGTGTTTTCTGGAAGAAAATGCCAACACGAACTTATATCAGTCAGCAAGAGAAAAGTGCACCAGGCTTCAAGACAGCAAAGGATCGCTTCACCTTGCTCCTTTTCGGTAATGCATCAGGTGATTTCAAGTGTAAGCCCATGGTTATTTACTGCCTAAGAATCCTCATGCTTTGAGGAAAAGGGAATTTGTTTTTCCTTCCTGCAAACTGTAAGTTTTTTCAGATACACGGGGCCAGGAGCTGAGTCTCGACCCCTGCAACCACAATTAGGTGAGTACAGTTACATACATTATCATACATAGCAGCATATGTGTAGAGAACCTAGGATAACCCAAAAAAAGTCAGTCAATGGAAATACTAAGTCACTGACTTTTTTGGATTATCCTAGGTTCTCTACATATACAGTGGACCCTCGGTTAACGAAAGGTCCCGTTAACGAAAGTTTCGGAAAACGTAAGCTTTTTTCGGAATCGGTTAGCGAAAAATTCCTCGGTTACCGAAAGGTATTAGACGTGTCCGCCTGCTCCGCGCAAGCGCAGGACACCAGTGAAGCGTTGTTTACCATTGAGAGAACATTACCTAGCGCGCTCTTTCAAAGATTCACAATATATTTGGTGTCTTTTTTGGTGGTTTAGTGATTGTCACTGTGAAATAAGTCACCATGGGTCCAAAGAAGCTTCCTAGTGGCACCCCAGTGGTAGCATTCATGGAGGGAGTGTAGCATTCATGCAGGGAGTGTAGCATTCATGCAGGGAGTGTAGCATTCATGCAGGGAGTGTAGCATTCATGCAGGGAGTGTAGCATTCATGCAGGGAGTGTAGCATTCATGCAGGGAGTGTAGCATTCATGCAGAGAGTGTAGCATTCATGCAGGGAGTGTAGCATTCATGCAGGGAGTGTAGCATTCATGCAGGGAGTGTAGCATTCATGCAGGGAGTGTAGCATTCATGCAGAGTGTGTAGCATTCATGCAGGGAGTGTAGCAGGCATGCAGGGAGTGTAGCAGGCATGCAGGGAGTGTAGCAGGCATGCAGGGAGTGTAGCAGGCATGCAGGGAGTGTAGCATTCATGCAGGGAGTGTAGCATTCATGCAGGGAGTGTAGCATTCATGCAGGAGTGTAGCATTCATGCAGAGAGTGTAACATTCATGCAGGGAGTGTAGCATTCATGCAGGAGTGTAGCATTCATGCAGGAGTGTAGCATTCATGCAGGAGTGTAGCATTCATGCAGGGAGTGTAGCATTCATGCAGGGAGTGTAGCATTCATGCAGGGAGTGTAGCATTCATGCAGAGTGTGTAGCATTCATGCAGGGAGTGTAGCAGGCATGCAGGGAGTGTAGCAGGCATGCAGGGAGTGTAGCAGGCATGCAGGGAGTGTAGCAGGCATGCAGGGAGTGTAGCAGGCATGCAGGAGTGTAGCAGGCATGCAGGGAGTGTAGCAGGCATGCAGGGAGTGTAGCAGGCATGCAGGGAGTGTAGCAGGCATGCAGGGAGTGTAGCAGGCATGCAGGGAGTGTAGCAGGCATGCAGGGAGTGTAGCATTCATGCATAAGAAAAGAAGGAAGTAACCCCAGAGAGGGACTTGTTACCTGAAGTCCTTTGGAGGGGGTTTCCTTCCAACCATTAACACCCTGCCCCTGTCAGCAACTCTACCTTCCAGATGCTTGCAACTCTTCAATAAAGGTAAGTAAATGTTATTTTTTTTTTTTTTTTGAGTGATTATTTTTTTGTGGATCGAATTAATTGTATTTACATTATTTCTTATGGGAAATAAGGTTTCAGATAACGAAAGATTCAGATTAAGTAATAGCTCCTGGACCGGATTAATTTCGTTAACCGAGGGTCCACTGTATGCTGTATCTGTGTATACCTGAATAAACTTACTTACAGTTTCTGGGAAGGAAAAACAAATAACCATTCCCACAAGCAGCCTTGTTGTTGTTGTTCAGCGGACACCACCCGCCTTACCCAGCCACCACGGACCCCACCATCCCAGCATTTGTAAGTATTTCCTACGCGTCAAAAAGTCCTCGGCTACAAGCCAGCTGTGTTTGTGAAGAATAAGAGAGAGTGAATTGTGTTTTGATCTTGAATTAACGAAGAAAACAAAGATATTAGACAAGACATAACCCGTGGCCGTAATGAAGTGTTACTTTGTACACATAAAAAGATGTAAACATAAGTGTGTGTGACTGACTGACTGACTTTTACTGACTGACTTGACTGACTGACTTGACTGACTGACTGACTTGACTGACTTGACTGACTTGACTGACTTGACTGACTTGACTGACTGACTTGACTGACTTACTGGACTGAATGGCTTGACTGACTTACTGAATGGCTTGACTGACTTACTGAATGGCTTGACTGACTTACTGAATGGCTTGACTGACTTACTGAATGGCTTGACTGACTTACTGAATGGCTTGACTGACTTACTGAATGGCTTGACTGACTTACTGAATGGCTTGACTGACTTACTGACTGACTTGACTGACTTACTGACTGACTTGACTGACTTAAAGTTAGACACTCAGTTCAACCATCGACTTCAGTTCCAGAACCTCTACTATCCACCTCAGCCCAGTAGGGCCACAGCATAACTCTCCACTCTCTTCACAATCATCCACAAACACCAGCACCCACAATTTAAGGTAAATACTATTATTTCTATTACATTTGTAGTTTTAAGCAGTAAAAACAACATAATACATCACGATAATGATCTACAATTTCATATTCACTTTTATTTTTGTAAGATCTGTTGGTCTAAAAAAAACTTGTTTGGCTTTTTGGGGACTCCCAGGAACGTAACCCTATTTTTCCCATAAGTTCTTTTAATTATTTAACACGAAATTATCTAACACGACTTTTTCAGGAACGTAACTATCGTGCCAAATGACGGTCTACTGTATTACAAAAAAGAGAGGTAGCAAAAATATTACAGTACAATTTACATAGTACAGTAGTACAGTTTTAAGTGTGTATTAATACTTTCAACTGATTAAGTGATCTTAAGTTAATTGGGATTTATTAAGTAGTTTCAGGCTATGGAAAGATTATAAGAGATTGGGAAGAAACATTAACCATTTCAGTGTCCGGACTCTGATCTGAAACTTGTCCACATGGTCCAAGAATTTTCAATAAAATTTCTTTATTTTTTCTTATGAAATGGTAGAGAATCTTTTTCTGAAGGTAATAAAACAGAATGAAAATGAACTGTCCAGCTTCCTTCGAGATGCAAACCTTACAGAGTCGATTAACCAGTATCCAAATCATTATACTACGTCTAGTGTATGTTATTACTTCATTATTGTGCTAGTCCCTGTACAACCATCTGCCAGATAGTATCAACTACCTTACAGTCTCATGTCTCTCACATAATTTTATGCTACCATTCTAGACATCGCCTTGTACAATTATTTACTTGTTTTATAACTATTATACCTCGCAGCCTGCCTTCCAAATCCCCAAGTGCAGGCCACTACCCTATAGAGTGTGGAACCCCCGTTATCAGCTGTTCCTGTTATCGGCCAACTCAGTTATAGGCCGGTTTTTTTTGGCTTCCGGTTATCGGCCGTTATTTCGCTTATCGGCCCTATGGGACACGTCAACCTGCCCACTGCCAGCTGCTTGCGCCAGTCTTGCTGTGTCTGGGCGAGTGAGGCAGCTTCTGCTCATTCATACAAACATTTCGCTATACATAATCCATTGTTTTTGGTGGTTATTGATTAAGTGCAACTGCGAAATAAGTAACCATGGCCCCAAAGAAAGTTCCTTTGATAAAGATACATTTCGTAATATTCCATTCTTTTTTGTGCTTGCAACTGCTAAATAAGCCACCATGGGCCCAAAGAAAGCTCCAAGTGCCAGCGCTTTGGTAAAGAAAAACGAAAGTTTTTCTTTTTAAATTTGGTAATTGATACAGGAGAAGGGGTTATTGCTCAAGTAATATTGATATAAAATTAAATAAATTTAGTTAGGTATTGACTTGTTTGTTAACTTGTTACATTAAAGGATTGTATATGGTAAGATACATTTTTTAACACCAGCTGTCTCACAAAGGTAGGGTGACTTAAAAAAAGAAGAAACATTTTTACCATCACTCCATCTTCGTCTTGCCAGATGAGCGCTGATGTTGTAGCTCAGATACCCCTCCAAACTGCTGTACCCCCACCCCTCCTTCAGTGTGTAGGCACTGTAATTCCCACCTCCAGGACTCAAGTCAGGCTAACTGATTTCCTTGAATCCCTTCTTAAATGTTAAATTGCTCATACTCCAGCAGTACATCAGGTCATAAAAACCACCTGTCTCCACTCGCACACTCACACCTGCCTGTTGGATGTCCAGTATATGGTAGATAAAATTGGTAACCTGTGGCAAATTTAGATCATTTTCAGGGATATCGTAGTCTCACAATAATATAATTCATTGAATGATATTAACCCTATTCAACAGATTGATGAGGGTATCGGATATCTGTACCAAATGCTCAGTGTACATAAGCTGAGAGACACTGTGGATGTCATTGTTATGAGTGACCATGGCATGAGTGCTGTTAAAGAAGAAAATGTAATTTTCCTGGATGATATAGTTGAGTCAAGCTTGTACCATATATCAGGAACCTCACCTCTGTTAAATGTCTGGACATCTTTTGGTAAGCAGCTTTGTCTTTCACTATGAAATAACTATTGTATTTACTGTCATATAATACACATTTTTTAAAAACTAAAATAAACTAAAAAAATTCAGGACTCTAATAGTAATAAGAGTGTTTATAGGGAAATATTTTTCTAAATTAATATATAAATACAGATAGTGTGATGTCTTGAATTCCTATATACTCATTTATTATGATTTTTTAAAAATTTTATTAAAAAATCATTTGACAAATTAGATGCTTTATTTATAACACTTACAGGTAATTAACCCCAAAATTAAAAGTCCTGACAGTGTCTGTATTTAAAAAAAAAAAAGCTTCTGAAATGGTAGAGAATCTTTTCCTAAAGGTAATGACACCAAAAATATAAAATTTGATGAAACTTATGGAATTACACAAGCACAAAGTTAAAGGTCTGTGAGCAATTTATGCATCAGCAAATTTGCCCACTTTGAGTCCTATTTTAAGCCAATTCCATTACTTGATTCAACCAAATTCTTAGCTAATTCACTAGTATGCCTTCTGTTTTATTAATTGAGCATAAGAAACCATCTGTTCAGGAAAGTTAGGACAAGTACCACTGCTATTGTTCAAAAGAGCAGCTCATGTGGTTTCCTTTCACCCATTATTGCAATATTTTTCAACACTTTCCTGACCGTACTAAAGATAGCAAGGGTTACCCCCCATTACACAAAGGTGGAGACCTAACAGATGTAAATTACTGTATACCTGGAGTATACCTGGAGAGGGTTCCGGGGGTCAACACCCCCGCGGCGTTATCCAAAATCTTTGAAAAATTTATCCATGAGATTATATTATGTTATGAATG